>JAQQAE010017654.1:0-11405 GCA_029823295.1 Pseudamia nigra
CCCCACCCCGGCACCGCTCCGCCGCCGCGGCCCCCTCCAACGAAGGCCTCCGTCAACACCGTGGGCCTCTGTCGGACAGAAAAGCCGCAAACACACAGCACTTCAGAGTCACCGCCAGCGTTCGAACACCCGTACAAGTCCAGCGAAGCTGAACGCAGTCTGCACTGCACAGGAGACAAAACACGGAGGAGATGACTGACAATGGCTATAGCCAATTAGAATGCAGAACACAATGTGCGGGTTCTCCCTTAGCCAATCAGGACACAGAACACAACGTTCATACACTAAAAAACAAATACATGAAAATTGCACAAAAAAAAAATCGGTGAAACCGCGAAAGGTGAACCGCGATGTAGCGAGGGACCACTGTATTCATGTTGATCATGGATTCTGGATTACAGGCATTGTCTCATTATTTTTTCTATTGAATTGAACTGAACTGAAAGATCCTTACTTATCAAAAATTAAATTCAGTTGACAAAAAAGGTTAAGAAAGGTCAAATTAATCAAAAATCAATTTGTCCTGTCTGCCATCAGCTATGGTGTTGAACAGTTTAAAGGGTTTAGGGATGAAGGATCTCTTATAATATTCAGTCCTGCAGTGTAGTGATGTTTTTTGTCTAATGTAGCTGCTTCCCTGTTGAAACAGAATGAGGGGAAGAGGATGGGTTGTCCATGATGTCCTTCAATTTCTTCTGTATGCACCTGTGCACCACCTGTCCAGCCTCCCTCCAACCACTGATCCAGCCAGATGTAAACTAAAATTCCATAAAAACCAAATTCAGTGAGCAGAATCTAATTTGATAAAACTCAAATGATATCCTACCATAGATATTAGGAATGTGTCTTGTTGGGTATCAGTGAAAGTGTTCATCCGTTATGTGTAGTAAAGTTTGATTAAACCTGTGCTGGTTCAGAGTATGATGAAATGCTTAAACAATCATCAAGTCTGAGTTGTTTAAATCCCTGAATAAAAAATAAAATGTCTTGTCCCAGAGTTTCACAGCTAGTGCATCCCTCCTCGACATGTGTGGCATGTTTTATGCATGCTGCCTCTTCTTCTAGTTGCCAGTGACCTGATATTCATTTGTATTATTTGACTATATTGGTGGTGAAAGGCACCAGAAAGAAGTATGTGAATTATTATTCAAAAACTTTAAATTGAATCTCAGAATAATAATATATTAGCTTTTGAACTGTGATCAAAGTTTTATTACTTCACTTGAGCTTGCTGCAAATTGTGACTACAATCAATATCTTTTAGGGATAATTGTAAGGAGCAATGCCGGGCATATACATTAAAGGACGTTTGAATCTGATTCTCCAGAGCTTTGAAAAAAGTCTGCAGTCAGTACCTTGTGCAGTGCTGCGAGATGTACTTGTGTTTGTTGATTGAAACTGTTATTGACTTCACATCAGAGGAACAAAACACTTTTTTCCAGCAGTGGAAACTGGACATGTCTCGTTCCTGCTGCATGAGAATTAACTATGATGACAACAAGCCAAGGCCCCCAAAAATCTGGCCAACTGTACCCTTACTCTTGTGCAGCTGGTCAGCTTTTCTTGCAAATTGTGATTTTTCAGCACAAAAACATGAGTTGAATGAATGTATCTATGTTACACAAATAAATATGCATCTACTTTAAGAATGAATGAAATCTATCTTGCTTAAAAATTGATAGCAGCTTAAAAGAGATGATCTCTTGTCAGAATGCAATAGGAATCGGAAGTCGAATGGATATGCATCAATGCATTGTGATATCAGTTTGAACTGCAGTGGTCTGATTTAAAACCTGTTCCCCAGATATAATTTGAGATGGAAATTAAGTTGCATGAATTCAAATATTATTGCATCAGCAAAATTTTCTTACTCTCACCCTGGACTCTTATGACTCATTTAAGCCATGTATTATCCCAGTCACAAAAATCTGCCTAATTCCACCTTCACATCTTTTGGATTATTGCAATAGAGTCCCACCCATTTCCAATAAGGTCATGGATGGTGTTACGATCCTCATTTCCGTGGGCGGTTTCAGCTCAGGGAAAATTACTGATTCATATGATACACTTGGAGGAGGTGGGCGTGGTTTGCTAAATGTTCCCCTCATCACTGTAATGAGCTGTGGCTGTGGGAGAGCAAAGTTGATTTAAACCTGCTGTGTGGACGTGGGAAAGGAGACAGACAAGGTGTCTCAGACACAGGAGAATGGTTTGAGAGCACGGCTCATGACACAGATTCAGAATTGAAGCCTCAGAGACCCACAAGGAGCGAGGCATCGGACTTTTAAAGAGCACGCTAACACAGTTTGTAAATATTCACCTTTAAAACTCCAAACTACATCACCCGAGCATCCCCTAGTACCGAGGGGTTATCGTGACCAAGTAGTCAGATGTATGAGGCGGACCAGCTGGAGACGGACACCAGCGGACCGGGGATCATCGGATTCCAGATCAAGACGTGTGTTGGTGAGTTTGCAAACACACACCTGTCTCCTCCGGTTCAGGATAGGGCAAGGCACCTCACACAGGGCTAGTGTTTCACAGATCTCATATCCTGAACACATGCAGGGTTAGATGAGGGTCTAGTTATGGGGGTTCTTCTGGAGAGCTTAGCGAGCAGGCCTGGCCCGGGTGTCCGGGAATGGAATCATAGCATTCATAAGCTAACCGTGAACCGAACTTGTAACAATAGTCTCCAGCACAATCAAATCTCTGTAGCCAGGATTCTTACTCCTTCCAAAACCCAGCCACAAATCACTCCCACCCACTTCCTCCCACTCTGACGTTTAGTAAAACTAGAAGTCAGTTTGTGACCACAGACATCATAAGCGATACAGTCAGTAAAGTTGTATATATGGTATTGTGACATGATCTGCTATGTACAGACATATAGCCCATTAGGAGAAGACATACAAAATGTTAATATTCAGCACCAGAATTTCCATCCATCATCTTCTGCTTATCTTGGACAGGGTTGCAGGGGCAGCAGCCTAAGTGGAGAAGCCCGACTCTGCTCGCCCCAGCCACCTCCTCCAGCTCCTCCGGTGGGTCCCCGAGGTGTTCCCAGGCCAGCCAAGAGACATATTCTCACCAGCATGTCCTGGATCTGTCCCAGGGACTCCTCCCAGTTGGAGTTAGGTTTGGCAACTGGGGATTGGATCACCCGGGCCCAGGCATTCGGCAGCCACCCAAACCACACAGCACCGGACCCTTCCTGCAAGTGGGGGGCCCACAGGAAGGCATAGTCCGAAGGGTCTTCTGAATCACTCTTAGTTTGACCTGTCACATAGGACTAATTTTCCTTGGGAGACACCAGGGACAAACTGCCCCCATCAATATGGCTCCTACTGTAGGATCACTCAGTCACACAAACCCTTCCACCACGATAAGCTGATGATTCAAAGAGGGGAACACCTGACTTTATGTAATAAAAAAAACTACACATTTCTCTATTCTCTGTTTTGTTAGTGGTATAAAGATCATAACCTTTCATTTGAATCATGCAGTTTTGTTCATTCTTTAGCCAGTCTCAGAAATTGAAACAACAGAAAAATTAATGTTGTAAAAACAGTCATAGATATGTAAAATTCATACAGAGACTTCTAGCATTGACATGGATCACTGAAAATGTTTTGTCAGCGATATTATGTTGCAGTTGTTTTTCAGTAAAATTAGTACACTCGTGGTTTATATTATAATAAATGTGGTTTTTCCGGATCAATGTTCTGTTCATCATTGTATTGTTTATGTTCACTGTATTCATGTTTTCGGACAAGGGTCCTCTCCTGGTGATAAGATTTGGATGTTGTCTATATTGTTCATCTAAGCACACTCATGTCAAGTCCTTTTTCTAACATTCCCTTAATGACATTGTATGTTGACCATATAAGAGGCACACAGTGTCTGCTGACTAATCTACAATATTACTTAGATTTATCCAAGTTGGTAAGCTCTCTGACCATGACGACTTTGGCCTCCTCAGGTGTTCCATTTTATTTAATCCACACTTTACTATCTCTTCTCCATGTTGCTTGTATTTTGTTTTGTCGACTTCCTGTCTTCCTTTGGCAGCGTGTGGTAAGCCTTCGATGGCATTACTGTATGTAGGTGTTGTGACGCGATCTGCTCCTGTGTACAGATGGATTGGTGACGAGCATAGACAGTTCTGAGAAAGATGGACATTAGAATTTCTGCAGAGTTTGGCAATCTGCCTCATATGTGTCAAAACACTAGCTGTTCTTAAGGAATATCTCCTGAAGTGTCATAATTTGACTGATCACGAAGAGCAGCATTATCAGAACTACAAAGCAGATGACAGGAGGAAATGAGCTGAACAGTTACAAAGAGGACGACTATCCCAGCAAGAGCTTCTCCACAAAGCCGGCGTAGCGCCCCCCAGCGGGGACGTCGATGCTGCAGTTGAAGCCAGTTAACTGATCAGATTAATGAAGTGGCAAAAAACATCTGTGACAAAGCCTCAAGTTGTTAGGAAAAAAATATTCACGCTAACAGTTTAAAATGTGTACACAAATCTGTTTGAGAATGAGGACAATATGAAAAGTACTGCACATATTTATTCTGGTATTTCATTCATTACGTCATTGCAATGTGAAACAAATAAATATTCCTGTTTTTGTTTTATTTTAACTTTTTCAATGAGCAGAAAGCTCAAATGTATGGAGGGTTTGCTTGTGTTAGTTCAGTCAAAGTCATTTATATGGCAAACTTTGCACTTACAATCCAACACTAATATGAATTTGTTCAGTAAAATATGAGCAGTAGTGCTGGCCAGAAATAGAGCAAATTTGTTTAATTTGAGAAAATCTCTTCATGAGAAAAAAGATTTGTACATGCGGTTTGCAATATTGTATAATAAAATATTTAAACTTAAACTTTAAACTAACAAAAGACACTACATTTTCAGAAATCTCTGTACTTTTTTGTATTATTCAACCACTGAAGTAGCCCTCTGATGAGACGACAGTGGCAGCCGAGGCCCCCAAGCTCATTTGAGTTTGAGACCCTTGGTTCAAACCATTCCTATTATACTTAAAATCAGCTGCTCACGTCGAATGTTTCAAATCACATTGTTTTGAATAAGTCATTTGAGCTCCAGTCTTAATTATTTCTGTTTTAGTGCAGTCCCAGATTTGAGGAATGTGTGTATATTTTCAAATAAAATGACCCTTACCTGACAGAACATTAAATATGTTGTAATCCCATAGTCTTCAATGAAGTACAAATCAAAGTACATCTTAAAAATGCATCATTTTTGTTAAACGTTCACACACCATGCTGTCTGAACTTGATTTGGTGCATCGGATCGCTGGCAGTGCATCAATATGTGTTGGTGATGGAGAGCCACTTCCGCAGTGTGGAGGGTTTGGATGCCCTTTTTCATTTTCATTGTGTCCTCCCCTGATTGATCTTTCCCTATAATCACGTACATACACATCTGTTGCCATCTGCTCAGCTAACTGATATGAAAATAGAGGCTGAGCCATCAGATGTGTGTGTGTTGGTCTATGGTCTCGTCTTCTGCTTTAAATTTCTTCTCTGTGCTATGTCTCAATCACCACATTGTAATTCAACTCCTGATGGTTTTTTCCCAAGAACCACATGCTTCAGATTAAGTGTGTGTGTGTGTGTATCAAAGAAAATGGATACATCCTCCTCTCTGCCTACTCTTCATGCATAAATTGTGATGCTGGTGCTGAGGTGGTTATTTACCATGTCTTGAACAGAAAGCAGTGAGAAGCACTCTTGTGTGTTAGAGTATGTGCGGGTGTGTGCCTAATCTTTGTTTTTGAGTGTGGCCTGCATGTAAAGCGGGACAAAGGGAAATGTCTTTGAAGTATATGCTTGTGATTTCATGTTTTTTATGAATGCATTGCTGGGGCTGAAGGATGGCTACCACTGATTTAGTGACATACTACCTGCGATAGAGTCAATTCTCAATCTGCATACATGAATGTTAACAGCTCCATTTTACTGAAGTATTCTCAGGGGACACAAAGTGGCGGAGATGTGATAAATATAACCTGTCCCCAAGACTGAAAGAATATTCTGTTTTGAATCAAAAATGTTGGGTGAAAAAGAAAACTCCGGTGTGTGCTTGATTCCCCGTATAGTTCTTATTAAAAAGTTATTTTTTATCAAATACTGAGAATCCAGAGGGTTTGCTATGCTTCACTCAGCAGGACAGACCATGGTGAGTTCTGAGTGTGTTGTGTCCACTGTGGTGTGGGCTGCATGGGCTCAGTTGTGTGCGACTACGAGATTAACAAAAACACAAGGAAAACAGGTGCCATGGAATCTCAGCATGCACAGCCTGCAACTGTGAGACAGAAAAATGGAAAAAGAGAGAGGTGGCAAAATGCACAGATGTGTGATGAATTAAAGGAAAAACAGAAAGTGTTTGATGTTTCTGAAAATGATGGGAATCGTGCTACGGCCTTGTGACAATCCATTATGTAAAAGCCAGACAAAATCTTATATTGCCATTTCCTAATAAAATAGTACACAAGCACCATATTATTTTCATGCATCTTGTCACTAATTATATACTGAATACAATGACATTAGCAAGAAAGAAATCTAATAAGTGATCATAACTATGACAAGTTCATCTTATTACTACTTTATTATGGCAGTATAAGCAATAACACTAGTCTAATGGTAAATATAACATATTTTAATGGTTTGAAATGCATATGGCGTTTTATTTTTTGAAAACCCATGCTCAGCGCTGGGTCAGGTAAGTTCTCAAACCCTGAGCATTCCTTTGCTTTTAACTGTATCCTGTGTGTTTTCACAAGTTTCATCAAGTTTAACAAGTTTTGTCCTTTAAACACACGTTAGAAAACACTGCAGTGCTAGAGTCTACCTTCTTAGTGAAGTAAAACACTTTCGACTGGTTTGTTTGAGACATTTTAAATGGTAGCTACTAGTTATGCCAACTGAACTATAGGCTTCTGAGTGTAGTGTTGTCTGCGAAGGTTCTCGCTCATCCGGGTCATGGGTTTCTGGCAGGTTTGTTCGAACAACTGGGCAGATGTGTTTTCTTGATTTTGTTTTACCACTCATCCAAGTGGCTTCTTCAGTTCTGAACTCAGCCAAGTGGTGAAACATCTTCAGTAAAACACACAAAATCAGTCCAGTCACTAGAGCAAACTTGCCAAGAAAGTGGGTAGTGTCAGTGATGTTCATTCTTATTGTGGTTTACATGATCATTCTTATGGTAGTGTCCATTTTTTAATACTGGACAGAAATAATGGACAGTTCACTGGGCAGAGAAACTTCTGCATCTTAGGCTACGTTCACACTGCAGGACTTAATGCTGAATTCCGATTTTTTTGCTGAAATCTGATTTTTTTCATGACTGTTCGTGCTATATTCTAAATGTGACGTCCATCAGACTCCACTGTGAACAGCCTATGACTCTGAACCGACCTGCATGCGCAGAAGAAGGCATGACATCACATGCAGAGCACTCCTGACCAGTTGGTGGCAGTAATGCACCAATAAGTTGTTTGCCAATGTCCAGAAGAAGACTAAAGAAGAAGAAGCACACTCCGTTTACAGAACTAAATATGGATGCCACAAAAGCCAGCGTGTGTATCGATTTTTAAGTTGTTGTGCAGTCGGAGCAGACAAAATTATGACCGAGTGATTCCGAGTCCATTGTTTACATCTGATTTAGCCGCATCCCGCCTCCTCCATCACAGAATTGTGACGTCTGTCTCACTTCAATGAGGTGAAAGTCGGGTGAAATGTGACATGACCGTTTAGACTGATGTCGCTTTGAAAAACATCACACGCGTACAGTATCCGATTTAGGGCCACATATAAAAGTGGCCTGGGTCTGGTTAGAAAAAAATTGGATTTGTGCTGTTCAGACTGCCATGAAAAAATCAGGTATGGGTCACATACCATGAAAAAAATGGATCTGTCCCTGTTCTGGAAATGTGGTGGAAAACACCTTACTAAAATGTTTCATGCTTTTTTTCTTAATTTCTCTTTGATAAGAGATAAAATGGAATCATTTCATGATATTCTGCTTCAATGGCCACTGAGGAAGGAGCTGAATAATCCTGCAGTTGTTTGCTTACAAAAATCGACAGATATAAAAACACTCCTGGTGGAAAAACCCTAGAGAGGAAAAACACCACTGAAGAAAAGTGACACTCTCTGTGGAAATGTCAGTTTGACAGACGCTTGTCACTGCTTCTGGTGAAGTCTTTATCATGATACTTTCTGGAGATTTTCCCCAGACATTTTCTTTTCACAAACTATTTAAGTCAGTTTCATTTATTCATGTCCTACAGAGCATGTGGGATATCTGCTGTCATGGGTGTCAAAGTAAGTTATGTTATTCTTTAAGCAGGCAGATGACATGCTGTGGAGCATTTCTAATCATTCTTGGGCATGCTGCACACTGCTTAAAGGAGTATTCCAACATTTTGACCATTTAAACCTCTGAATATGTTAGAAAAATATTCTCTTTTCACTAAAAAAATACCAAGTGGCCGTTAGTGGCTGAATGTTATGATAATTAACCATTAGACTGTCTAACCGTATATCAGGAACTAGTTTCATAAATGTTTCATTAATCTTTGGTCCGTGTACGTTTCAGTCAGCTGCAGAAATAGAGACAGGCTTGTTTTAAAGCTGCTACAGTGAAAATCAATGGGGGGGAAATGGCAGAAATTGAAAGCACACACCTTCATTCTGTCTCTTCATAATTTTCACTACATCTGTTTTGCAACATCATCCACCTAAGGAAAAGAAGGTTCAGATCTAAGTAGAGGATTAGTGGTACCTGTCTGGATCCAAAGATGATGAGAGTGACTTGGATTTAACCAAGTCTATGTACAGTAGCAAGAATTATAGCTAATATTTTAGTGATGTGCCGCATTTGACCTCAAGACCCTCCTCTTTTCTGTAGAATTTGAGGAGTTTAAGCTCATTTCTAGCTTATCTGTGTTTACCTCTGGTTGTTTATCTTATTTCTGTGAGATTTCACAAACTTTTCAGACTATTCTTAGCTTTTCTCTGCAAAACATACTTTTACTTTTTGTTTTTCTTGCTCTAAAAACTGGCAGAATTTTCAGCTTGTTTCATCTTGATTCTGAGTAAACATAGATATTGTTGATCCTTCATGTTGAGAACTGTCCGTCAAAATATATATTACCTTCAAAATTTTCAAAACCAGTCTTAAAATACTTATTAGCCAAGTAAGCATCAAACAATAGATCATTCAATATTTTTTTCCAACCACATTTTTTCTTCAAAGATGATGGTTCCCCACTATGCTTATATCACTTGTTGCCAGCTGAAACATAATCACCCATGCAGAAATTATCCAATGGGAGACTCGTACCTATTTGCTTAGTTAAATCCAGGTGGTGAACTTTTTTTTGGCCAGGCAGTGTGGTTTATAGTCTTCATTTCCTGTGTCGATCCTCATGACAGCCAGTTTCATCTTGGTGTCAAAGGTAATTTAATCTAATATATTTATTATTATTGCTATTACTTTTGTTATTATTATTGTTATTATTCCAAATTCATCCCAAACAACTACGGGACAAACAGTTAATGCAACAAAACCAACTTAATGCAGTTTGTTTTATTGTCATGTCCTTTTGTTTACTGTTCAGGAAATTCTGAACAGAACTATAGGCAAAACTAACCTTGATTCTTTTAAGTGCCATTCAGGCTAATTTATTGCTTTTTTCCTTTAAATACTAAAGCGCAAAACTGAGATATGAACCGAACTGTGACCTCTATGAACTTTTAAACCCCTAGGAGTTGTAGTAGCACTAATAGGGCTATTGATTCTGTACCCACTCTTCCTCTGCACAAGCCAACTGATGGTCTGAAGCACATTAAGACAAGAAATCTTCATTTTCAGTGTATGAAGAAATCATACTACATAAGATGAAATAAAGAGACATTGTGTTGCATTCAGTTATGATGATAGAGAAGAACATGGAGCACAAAGTGGGAAAGAAAAACATCTGACATTAATATGAAAACTGATGTCAACTAACATACTTAAAATGTAACATTTATGTCCAGTTGTTTTTCCTGTGGGTCACTATTTCAACAAATTATGGATCTTTTACTTGGTGAAGCTGGTATAAAGAATTTAAGTGTTTCTTTATTCGTCCAGTACATTCAGTAGAAGCCAGTATTTCAGTTTGTGTTGTTAAGGAGTTTGGTTTTATGGTGCAAATAAAGGAACCCGAAGAATGTTTTATTTTAAAAGCCCATTGTACATATTCAGCCTTCCTTCTTGTGTCCTTAAGTACAGTACTACACCACCTGAAAAAAGTAGATGTAGCGGAGTAGATGCAGAATAACTGGTAGGTAATTTAAACTGGCTGAAGTGCTGTGAATTGAAATGCATTGCCCTTTTCTGCGAGGCCCTGTTGTTCCCTTGCCAGTGAAGTGTGACCGCGTTTAAAGTAGAGCTTGAAAAGCACTGGACTAATTCATTGTATTCCTCCGCTACAGTACTTCGGTGCCCATTAAACCATATTCTGAAACCAAATAAGGTCTAAATGTTTCCAATTCGTACTCTGTTTGCTTGAAGTAATCTCCCAGCTTTAATTAAAAGTTGTCAAGTGATTAAACGCTCACACACATGCCCCCTCACATATGAACACACACCCACACTGATTCCTTGGTTGCTGTTCCTTGACAGAGGCCATTTGCTAAATCCTAATGGAATTCATTAGTTTCTTCACTTGTGTCCATGGAGGCTGGGCGACTTGATGATGCACTGTTAATCACCTCTTAAACTTGACCCACAAGGAGAAATTTTTTTTTTTTTAATGATTCACTTAATGTATCAAATTAATTCCATAGTTCGACCATGTTTGACATTTTTTAATCACAAAATAATGTTTGAAAAGTTCCAGTTGCTCTTTTGATGAACTAAAACCTCGAGGAGTGGAATTATATCTGTCATAACAATAAAATTTTAATAAAATTTAACAGTTGATTACCTTGCAAATCATTTTAGTTAATGTTTTAATGGTCAATTTCTATCAATTTTATGCCCCTTTTATTGAAGCTTAATAGTACTTTAATAATGTGCACATCTCATACAGAAAAATTGAGACTGAAAACTGTATTTATCCCTTAACTGATATTAATTATTACCTCATGGCACAAATTGAATAAAACAAATCATTAGTACAATTGGTATATTCTCACTTAATATGATAATTTTTTATTTTTGTTAATTTGTAGCATTATAAATGGATGAGTCATAATTTTAAGTATAATTTTATGACTCTATAGTCATCCCCAACAGAACTTAGAAATGTACCGTAATATTCACACTATAAGCCGCGGCTTTTGTCACACATTTTCGACCCTGCGGCTTATACAATGAT
>JAQQAE010017655.1:0-11404 GCA_029823295.1 Pseudamia nigra
CACTCACATTCATGCCTATGGACAATTTAGAGTGACCAATTCACCTAACCCCCTAGTGCATGTTTCTGGTTGTGGGAAGAAGCCGGAGAACCCGGAGAGAACCCACGCAGACATGGGGAGAACATGCAAACTCCACACAGAAGGGCCCCACCGCCCGGTGTTGGGATCGAACCCAGGACCTTCTAGCTGTGAGGCACGAGTGCTACCCACTGCACATGGTTTAATTCATCTTTGTTAATTTAATTGTTTTTTTTTCTTTTGTGCCTTTTTGGCCAGTTGTGTAATTTGAAATTTTATGTGATTATTTTGTTTTTTTCCCTTTATTTTGTTGTCTGTTTTGGCCATTTTGTTGCTCATATTCTGCTTATTTTGTTCATTTTATTATCTTATTAATTAATCTTTCTCCATTTCTTCACTTAGTTTGTTGATTTTGTTAATTCAGTTAAGTATTTTCTTCATTTTTACCATTGTGCTGCTATTTTGCTTTCCATTGTTTAGCATTGACAGTATCAGTTCATAATCTGACTAAATTTGCAAACAATTAAAGTAAAAATGCCCCCTACTCATTAAGCTGCTCCTAAATGCAACTGAGTAGAAGTACATTATTTTCATCACTAAATATAACTGAGTAAGAGTTAAAAGTATTCTGCAAACTCTATGAAGACAAAAACTACTCAAGTACATGTAATATACTACCCATCTCTGAATTTAGAGTGGTATTTTACGCAAATAATAAATGTTTCTGCCTTTAATGTCCTTGCGGCGCACCATATTAAAAGGAAATTAACAGGTAATCTCACAGTAGTAACTTTCGCCAAAACAAAAAAAAATAAGTTCTATGACTCATTTATCAGTCCAGCTTTAAAATGGTGCAGCTTATCAGGTTTGACACAACACATTAAGATAAAACCTTTGAAAATATCATCTGCCATCCCTGCTGTGTCACCTTGTCACATAACACACCTCATACTTCCCATATTAGCCAGTGGCACTGAGTTTCATTCATGTCCAATAATGAAGGTGGCTCTGACTTAGCAAAGGAGCCCTAATGGAGGATACAGTGACACAGTCAGGGACCCATAATGGAGGACTCTCTAATGTGGTGGAAATTGAAAGATTAATAATTCAAAAGCAACTGGTCATGAATCAGTCGGCCATTTTGTTCCAGTGGTATTTCTCTGGCACCTTTTTCTGCAACCCGTTGAGTCTGACCTCCATGTAGGGCACTCCAGGGTGTTTTTTTTTATTTTCTTGCTTGCTGTGTTGATGAGTGAAGATTTTTTTGGGCGGGAATGTAATTTATACATACAGCAGTATATCCTTTATGACTAGCCTTGTGGTCACTGTGTGTGCTCATGCATGCAAACCATCCATGCACATCTCAGTGAAGGGTTACGTTGGTGTGTTCATACCAAATGCGTGTTTGCCTATGTGTGTGTGTCCCTCTTTTCTCCTTTAGCCTCATTGCAGAGTCATTCCCAGACTCCATAAATAGCCTGGTATGATGGTGTCGTCCATAACTCAGTATTCAAATGAACACAGTCAAGTCATATTTTTGCGACCGTAGGATGTGGCCATGTCATATATCTGGACCCTAAGGGGGGAGTAAAGGTTTATTAATCACAGGTGCTCACCCCTCGCTGTCTTCCTCTCTGTGTGTGATGTATGTTTGAGGTATGTACCGGTACTTCCTTCTGTCCTGCCTCACCTTTCTCACTGTTCCTCATCTTTTTCACTTTTTCATCTGTCCATTTGCTTTTGTCCTCCCTGCACCGTGATGCATTTGATATACTGTGTCCCCCCTTGTGTCTGTGTGGTATGTGTCTTATTGTCCGATGGTAAATCCTTGCTATCCTACATCCATCTGAGACTGGAGCATATTTTTAATCCCTGTGTGTCTTTCCTCTCATGTGCTTTTTTAAAGTGCTCCTCATACATGATGTCTCTCTTTTTCTGTAGGTGCTGGCTGCGATTGGACACGTACTTTATCTGGAGCTTTATAGGCCCTGCTACACTTATCATCATGGTGAGCCACACTTATGTACAGCGGTAACTTGTTACACGAAGTTGTTTATCTCCTACAAGGTTTGCCTGGGATCCTCAGCAGCAGATGCACAGAGAGCTTGAAGTGTCAACAAGATAATTCTTTTTCATGGATTAACTTTCACATATTTTAACAAGCCCGAAATCTTTGGAAGGACAGTGAGAAAAAAAGCACAGGGAATATGAAAAGACATCAACAAAATTATTCTTCTCTTTTGTGTTTTATTGATACCTCTTTCAATTTCAGAGACACATTTCTAACTCAGTTGTGTTATTTTATTACAGCGCCACTATTTCAGCAACGGGTAGAGAGTGACAATGACTAGTTTCTTAGTCTTTCAAAGTGCAATGTCAGTGAATAAAGCTGTGTGTTGCATTTAAATCTGGACAAATAAACCGAGATGAAAATAGAGTTAAACAATCTGGTAAAGAAAGGAAGAAGGGTTTGGGAGCGAGCGAACAAAAGGAATGGGACATGTTCCCAATTAGGTGAATGTCACCATGTACACTGATGCTCTGTACTCATTTTAGAAATGTCACACAGGCTATCACAGATGTAACTGGGCCTTTATGTGTGAGCAGTGCACTTGGGACTGTTATGACTCTGCACACCGGCAGCATGTATGTGCCACAGTCCAAACAATTACCCTAAAACCACCCCGTCAATGCTATGGAAGCCCGATATGAAAGAAAGCATCTATAAGAATTGCATTTCTAATGTAACAGTGATCATCAGTGGGTGGTAATGCTTGCTGTTTCCCTGATGCTGATGCTGCAGGGTCTTGAGCACATAAAGGGCTGTTGATTGTGGGTTGATACTGTGTCCTCAAGCCAATTACTGTTGGAAGGGAAAATGAAATGATATGCAATGTGTGTGAGTGAATTGTTGCGGTGACATTGTGTCTTTAATTAGGCTTGTGGTAGCAGAGTATTAACTTGTGTGTGTCTGTGTGTTTCAGCTGAATGTAATCTTCCTCGGTATTGCTCTTTATAAGATGTTCCATCATACGGCCATTCTCAAACCAGACTCTGGATGCCTGGATAACATCAAGTAAGTGTATGCTGTCACTGTTTAATGCACATACATGCCTGCATTTGACAATGAATGGGATTATGTATACGACGTATGCTCAGATCAGCTCAGTAGTGGGTAGAGGAAACAAACAGTACTCCAGTAACAGTGCTGTTATTTCATAGTGATAGAGACTTAAGCAGAAGTAGTCATGAAAGTAAGTACAGTGGAACCCCGGGCTACGAGTTTAATCCATCCCAGCGTCACGCTCGTGAAGTGAAAAACTCGTGAGCTGGGACCGGTTTTCCCATAGGAATACATGTAAACCCAATTAATCTGTTCCAACACCCACGAAAACTCCCATATACAGTATGTAAACACACCCACACATGCACATTTATTCATTATTATTATTATTTGAAAAGTAAGTTATGTTAATTGTCTGAAAATAAATGCATGAAATTAGTTCTAAAAATGATTTATAATGACACCTTGGAGACACAGCTGCAGGTGAAGGAGTCTTGATGGTAGAGGAGGAGGGAGGGAAGCAGAGACAGACAAAACGTAAACAGCAAACTTAATCTAAGAAGGCTATCTCCTCAACTATGGGCTCCGCCTCGGGTTTGGATCCCTCAAGCTTGACACAATCTGGCCACAGTTTCCTCCAGGCAGAGGTCAAGGTCCCCCGAGTAACACCCTGCCATGACGAATATACGATTTTGAGGGCCACCACGATGTTTAAATGATCCGAAGGGTTAGCACCGTATTCTCGGTGACCTCAAAACACTGCCTGAACAAATGCTTTGTGTAGAGCTTCTTGAAGTTGGAGATCACTTGCTGGTCCAGAGGCTGGAGGATTACAGGTGCATATAGTATTATGGGTTTCCTTAGATCCCATGATGAAAAAACACAATTCACACTATTTCAGGTGAAAAATGGCACAGATAGGAAGCCCAATACAGCGCGAGTTTCACCTCTAAGCTTCTGGTCAGTCGTGAGCAGTCCAGAGTAGCCAAGACCATCCGGGAATTATTTTCGGGAATTATTTTACTCGCAGCCCGAGTTTTTGCTTGTGAGCCAGTACAAAATTTTGCCCAACGTCTTTCTCATAACCCGAAAAATTTGTATGCGGGTGCACTTGTAACCTTGGGTTCCACTGTACTGGACTAATAGTAAAACAAAACATTTGGGAAAAACTATATTTATTACAGCCTAATATACTGCATCTCAAAAGGTTATTTAGAAGTAAATGTAAAAATACTTTATGTGCTCAGAATTTATTACTTATTTTGTTTATTTTCATTAATACATTCATATATTTCATTTATACATGTTATGTTTGCCTATTGTGTTGCTTGTTTTGTTGAATTGTTGTGTAGTTTTGCTGGTTATTTTGTCAATTTTTGTTATCTTACTTGAATGTTTTGTTAACTTTTGCTCATTTGCTGTACAGTATATTTGGTTTATTTTTTGTTCATGCTTTATTAAGTATATTGTTAAGATAGTTGTTCCCAGGTTGATTTTTGCTCATTTTGTTATTTTTTTTAAATAATTTTTTCAGTTATTTGGTTCATTTTTATTCTTGTTTGCTTATTTAGTTCATTTTTGTATATTCATTTAATTGATGTTGTTAGTTTTGCTTATTTTGTTGCTTAGTTTGTTGACATTGCTAAGTTTTTGTTAATTTATGGCTTTGTTCATTCCAACTGTGTTGTGTTTACAAAATAGTAGCCCATAATTTCCTTGTCATTTGGAGGAAAACACACCTACTCGCTGTGGTTAGAGATGAATAGTCCTCAAGTACATTTACTTCTTTACATGTACTTGAGTAGTTTTTTCAAACATGTAGAATACTTTTTTTCAAAATACTTTTTACTCTTACTCAGCTACATTTGTGATGAAAAAGACACACTTCTACTCAGTTACTTTTTGTCCTCATCTATAAGTTATAAGACAAAAATAAAAAATAAATGAATCATCATCTCTTCAGTGTAAAAAGTGAACTAAATAATCAAGTAAATTATCAAAATGACAACAAAATGAGCAAAAATGTGCTAAAATGTTCACAAAAATTAACAAAATAAGCACAAATGAAAAAAAATAATAAAGAAAATTAAGAAAAATGAACAACATAGTAAAAGAATTGGACAGAAAATCCACAAAATAAACAACCATCAAACAAAAATGATGAAAATAATGAAGCATTTTAACAAAACTGAACAACATATGCAACAAAATGAGCAGCAGTGAACAAACTGAACAACAAAAATCACCAAAATGATCAAAATAATCAAGGGAAATTAACAGAAAGGAACAATATGTTTGAACACTATATATTACCCTACAATAAATTCCATGTTATGAAGTTACTCACTACTTGAGTAGTTCTACAATTTTTGGAAAAAGTGCCCCAATAAATGTAAAGCAGTAAATGCTCCCCGCCTCCGGATGAGCTTTACTCTACGGCCCATCAGCCCATGTTTTTGACATAATCTGAAAACATCACTCATTGACTTTTTCTGCTATTATTCCTGGCCATGTAACTATTACTCACATCACCCTCAGAAAATGTAAGGGGAGTCTGACTTCATCCTTGTGCTAAAACCAAAACTGTCTAACAAGCTAACTAGTCATGTGTATATTATTACTCATCCTAGTACAGCTCAAAAAGCGAAGTCGTTTGCCATTATCAGGAGCACAATGCTTTACTGAAATCCAGCACAGACGGCATAATGCACATCAGAATAAATGACATTCTCATTTGATTTATCATTCACATATTACAGCCAATGCACTGGAGCTTTCATGACAGGAGTTTTAAGTGAGGCTTCAAGTGGGAAGTGTTACAGAAATAAAAACAAAACGCGCTGATCTTTGCTTCACTGCATTTCAGGGAAATAAAAAAAATGAAAGCCTGATGAAGAATGAGAATCAAAAGACCGATTTAGGATGTTTTTTTTTTTTTTTCATTTGAGAGTGACTTTCTGAGCAAACTAAAGGCTCAATAGATTTTAATCTGTTTCACTTCATTTGTCATGTCTAATTGTGGTTCATTTACTCATTAATCATCATTTTGTCCTTCATGTCTTATTGTTTTTGCTTCCTTTTGTTTTCTTTGTCTCTTTAACTCCATGCCATCCTAAGTTGTCTTTGTTGTGGATTGGCTCTGGTAAGGCCACTCTCCAATCAGGATGCTTGTCATCTTCCTCGAAACGTTTTGATTGGTTTGCTTGTCGCCTTATTTGTCTGTAGAGTCTCATGCACATTCCTAAATTAGCCAGATTGACTACACTTTTCCTGCCCTGTTAAATGGATTACGTGTTCATTTGTGATTTGTGAGATCCTATGCCCTATAGAACTAACGTGCTATTGAAATATTACAATGGTGAAATGTGAATGAGAGGAAACAGAGCTGAGAGAAAAAACATGACTCAAGGGAGCACTGGAGGGTGAGGTGAAATGGAGGAATGGAAAAGAGAGGGATGAGTGTACCCTTTATTGAAGAGGGTCGTCAGACGAGCTTTATTGGAGGTTCTGTCTCGCCTGAATGGTGCCACAGAGGGCAACATCAAATCAATCACCTCAGTCTCACTCACTTACTCTCCTCTTCTTTCTCCCTTCCTTCCTCCTGACTCTCCTAATTTCCCCCCTCTGTCTTTTTCGCTCTTGCTCGCTCTCCCCTTCTCTCACTGTCTTTCAATTCCCCCGTTACTTTGTCTCCATCCCTCACAGAGGAGGTGATCACTTCCCAGTCAACTAATCACATTAACAGCCATCATCGTGGCTATGGCACACCCGAAACTGTGACCTTTAGTGGGAAATGTCATTTGTAATGGCTGTAATGTCCCACTGCTTACTGCCCAGTGAAGCTACTCACATGGCTGTCCTCACATGTGCAGACTACCAACAACTTAGATCACATACACATGCCTTCACTCGACCAAACTTCTCTGACATTTGGCCTTTATGACATACTCCTGCACAGGCTTTATTTGAAATGAGGTTCACAGCCTTTAAAGATTTTATGAAATTTAAGTCCATGACACTTATATAGTCCAAATTGCACTAACAGATTTCAGGACCCACTTCTGCCTGTGAAAATGTTCTTACCCTCTGTCATGTGCTTTAAGTAATAGAGTTTGGATGTAACTTGGAATTCTTACAGTCCTCAAAATTAAAGGCTGACTTCAGCTAACTTATAACCTTCCATCCCCCACTCAGGATGGTATCTACAGTAAATGAGCAAATCCACTCTCTCGATGTCCTCTCCACCTTTCTGTAAAATGTAATTCTTTTAGGCAAAACCTCCCACTGTTTTCTCCATTCCTCTCCCACAGTGTAGTGGCTCTGAATGAACCCTCTCTAACCCCTTTCCCCTGCCTAAAGGTCCCACATGCATCAAACTTTGTTGACAGGGTCATGATGTCACTAATTTAATATTTGTGCCCTTTCTCTTGTAGGTCATGGGTGATCGGGGCCATAGCGCTTCTTTGTCTGCTGGGCCTGACCTGGGCTTTTGGCTTGATGTACATCAATGAGAGCACCGTGATCATGGCGTACCTTTTCACCATCTTCAACTCTCTGCAGGGCATGTTCATCTTCATCTTCCATTGCATTTTGCAGAAGAAGGTGAGAGACACAAAGACAAAGCTGGACAGAAATAAATAGACAGTGTGACAGGAAGCAAAATACACACACACACACACACTTTGAGATCAGCAGAGACACCAAAAATATCTGCCGTCACAGGTTTGACTGGTCATTCACTAAGATTATTTCCCTTTGTAGCAGCAGGTAACACACTGAGCTGCAAGTATTGTTGTCCGTCTGTCTCCCTGCTAAATTAAAAAGCAATTTAAATTATTTCTCGGGGTCATAAGGCCTAAAATAGCTGTTTCAGAGCCTTGATAATATTCTAGCTGTCTCTGGGCATGGGTGTAAATGTATCTCTTCTTTGTTATTTAAGTGGCTGTGGTTAAAGATCTGTTCCTCTCCTGGTGTCCTGGATTTCATACAGCAGCCTCCCTTACATGTGCACATGGCTCCACTTGCAACTTCCATTTCCTTGTGATGACTACATCTATTATAGACTGTTATGTTTTGGGTTTGGTTTGCCTCAAGGATTAGAGATATTTGTAAGTACATCCAGTATGTATCACTCCTTACACTTGAAATATGGTTTGCAGAAAGAGCCTACACATTCATGGATATTTTTACAGAATCTCCCACACACTGTCACTGCCGGGGAGTACAGAAGAGGAGTACGATATGGAAAAAAAAAATCATAAAATGCTTAATACTCTGGTCTGGCTTCAGTCCCATGGAGAGTTTTTAGTTTTAAGGGTTTGACCAGTGAACAAGTGCAGTGCGTATCTGTGTCTGTGTCTCTGCACTGTACTCAGGTATGTGTTATGTCAAAGGATCAGGTATCCGGAGACATGTTCTCAGAACAGTGCTGAGGTTTTATTTGGCAGCGGCCCAGTATAGTTTCTCCCAAGATGCATGGAGCAACTCACCACACAGCTGTTCAAACAGTGCATGTGGCAGTACACGTCTGCCAGTCCAACAAGCTTGTTAAAATGCAATTACAGTCTTATTTGTTCTAACTTGATTGGGATCTAAATGCAGATGTTCTGTGTGTACAAGTGCATCATATGTCTCCCCAAGGAATATGTCCATTTCAGATCGATATGTGGCAGTAATAACATTTGGGAGAATGTTGATAGGGAGTGTTTATGAAGTTAATCTTTTAATGTCTGTTTTTATGGGCTTAATGTTTGCACAAGGAATTTCATAACAAGATGTTAACAGAAATGCTATATTAAGTTAAGCATGTACGCAATGTGTTTTTTCCTGGTGTGTTATCTTAATTATATGCCTCAGTGTGTTCAAGGTGTGTTCTCAGTATATCCAGTTGGAACATTAGTTTCTCATGCTAGAGGTGCACACTTTATTGAATCATAATTGTTTTTGCAATATCAGCCCATGCAATCATATATAGTATTTGTAAAAGAATGCAATTTACTCCAAGTATCCAGATTTAGGAGCCTCTAAGGTGATCTCAGGATATATTTTTGTAGGGGCTAATTTATTTATTTATTTATCTATCTATCTATCTATCTGTTTGTTGGCTTGTGTGTTTGTTCACAACATAAAACTTATGAATTGATTTGGATGAATTTTTCAGGATAGATCACAAATGGTACAATGACCTATCAGTTAGATTGTGGGAGTGATCTGTATCATTGATTTTTAAAGTATTCTTCACCATTCTAAGATAAAATTCAACATTTGTCCACTAATGGTACCCAGAAAACTTAGACCAAAAACATATGATAACACCATACAACCCTCCAGACTAACTTTTGGACCTAGGAGCGCATGCGCTCCCAACCTGAAAAAGATGGGCGCGCAGGGCAAAATTTAGGTACACAGGTCAAAACTGTGGTCACACAAAGTACCATGAGACTGAAAACAAAAAAAAAAAGTGGCATTATTAATAGCTTCTCACACCCTCTTTTCTATGGCGTCCAGTGGAGGTTAACTGAACTGCAGCCGGGTCACTCAGACAGGCGGTTGCAATATTCACATGCATTTGTGCACCAACTGGACAAACGTCACAATCCAACTCAGATGATCTGAAAGCCGACCTACTCTACTACCATAGAGTACCCTCCTGCCTCGCTGGATTTCACAGAAACATATTACCTGACCAAAAGAAATATTTTCTTTGCATAAAAACATTAATTACACAACTGTTAGCATTAATGATTTAATATTGAAAATTGATTTTAAGAATGTATGACAGAAGGAAATGCATGCGCATTTGAACCACATCATGACCTTACTCTTTCCCTTTTTTACTAAAACCTATCAAATATTGAACAGGGACATAACTTCAGTGTAGGCGTGTTCAACCTGCATGTGGCCCACCAGCACATTGACAGGATGACCCTCCTTCATAATGCACACAATTTAGTGATGGACAATACCACATCTTTAATATTTGATACAATACTGATTACTTTTTTGGGAAATTGAATCAATGATGATACTGATCATTTCTTATTGCCAATTTTTTTTCAATCATTTTTTTTACTCTGAGACAGAAATATCAGTTCCAGTCATTTATTTTCATGGTATGAAAAACATGATAATCTATTTGTATTCTCTCTGAAGAAATGTAAAAACAGTCTCTTCACTACAGCTACTGTTAAAATGACACTATGATCATTATATCTGTGTATTTATGGACAGACAGACACATTACAAATTCCTGGATACACTTTGTTGGATATGTGACTCATGATGTGTCTTCAGGTGTTTGACGTGATTACTCATCATGCTGCTGTGTTGACCTTTCTTCTCACACAAACAACCCCGTGCGGTAGTTTTTGAGCTGGTTTAAATAAGTCCATACCATGCTCCTCTTTATGTTGCACATTGCTACATTTTCTACGCTCACTAACATTTACATGTGATGAGCAGGTGCTAGCAGGCTACAAACACTACAGCTTACCGGCATTTATGGCTCTTGCTATCATGTGACATGTCCGACCGATTCAATATGCAGTTGGGGGGTGGGGTTTCACATGAAAACACAGCAGTAAGGTATAAACCGTGTTCTCCGGACTATGAGGCACAACACAGCTGTGAATGCAGGCTCTCCACAAATAACTTATGATGGCGCGCTACATTTTGTCCAACTGCTGTGTTGGTCGCATGTGTGTGACCAATGTCAGATGGTTTAGTCACCGAACGTAAGAATTGATCGCATATGCAACCATTTTGGTCTCAGTCTAGAGCGCTGCCATAATAGATTCTATCAAACCACAAAGGTTGATTCAGATATGGCCAATATTTCGGATATAATGATCCAGAATGCTTATACTTACAGGGGTTGAGGGAAAATAGCTACCGTAAAGTAGCAAATAAAGCCACAGACATGAAACTGACACCAAATTGTAGCAGAAAGTCTGCTGATTCAGTAATTTGAAATATCTTCCATATTTACAAAGCTAGATTCAGAAGAAAACCGCTATTATGGAGATTACCGGTAATTTTTTTGTTGATAACTATTGAGTTAATAATGATATGCATATGATGTCAGTTGCAAATGGTAGGTTTTCATGGTCAAATAATCCAATAATGAGGATCAAATAAATAAATAGGTACCGTATTTTTGCACTATAAGGCGCACCTGATTATAAGGCGCACCCTCAAAAAATGATCCATTTTTGTTTTTTTTCCATGCATAAGGCGCACCGGATTTTAAGGCGCACTACGCAACACAAAACTTAGATAAGTCAAACTTTATTAAAAATATTATAAATTAAACATTTATTCAAG
>JAQQAE010017656.1:0-11404 GCA_029823295.1 Pseudamia nigra
TGAAGGAGGATATGAAGGTAGTTGGTGTGAGAGAAGAAGATGCAGAGGATAGGGTGAGATGGAGGTAGATGATTCACCGTGGCGACCCTGAAGGGAACAGCCGAAAGGAAAAGAAGATATATATATGAGGACCATATATATATGTGTAAAACTTATATATTTAGGTATGTATATATCCCAACTTTTGTTATACTTATATTGAACTTTCATATGCATATGTAAGCCGTCATCCATGTATGTATATGGACATTTGACTACTGTGTTGTTCTGTCTGTTGTTAAAAGAATAAAAAAAAGAAAAGTTGGCAAAAAAAGAGGAAAAAAACTGTATAAGAAATATGCACAAACAATCACACACAATTATACTGAAAAAATATTTACAAGGTACAAAACTGTAAGGAAATACTAAAATGTGTAAAAAGCCAACTCTGTAGAAGGAAATGTGTACAAAATTAGTAAAAATGAACAAAATAGTTAAGAAAATGAATAGAATAGAACAAAATAATAAAGAACATTAGTAAAAAAAAACTGAACAAAAAATAAAAGCTGAAGAAAATAATCAACAACATTAATACAGAGACGAATGGCCGCTGACCCTGAGCTGCTGGGTCTGCTGGAGATTTTAGTCTTCTGTTAAAGAAAGTTTTTCCTCCCCCGTCACCCTTGGCATACTCTCAGTGGTTTTGTTGGGTTTACTTTCTGTATAGACTTGAGATCTCGGCCTTGAATTGTGAAGCACCTAGAGATAATCGTCAATTATGGTTGGCGCTATACAAATGAAATTCAATTGAATTGATAAAAATGAATGAAATAATTAAGAAAATTAATACAAAATGAAAAGGATAATTAACAAAATAGCCCATAAGATGTGTAAAAATGAACTAAATAATCTAGAAAATGAATAAAAAATGAACAAAATAATAAAATAATATGTAAAAATGAACAAAATGGTCAAGAAAATGAATAAAAATGCATTAAATCATTTAGAGAATTATTAAAAATAAACAAAATAATCAAGAAAATTAGTTTAAAAATGCACAAAATAATCAGAAAATGACTAAAAATAAGAAGAATGCACAAGAAAAAAGTTAATAATTTTCTTGATTAACACGTTAATCAAGAAAATTAGTGAAAATGAACAAAAAAAATTTAAATACATAAAAATTAACAAAGTAGTCAAGAAAATTAATAAAATAATTGAGAAATGAATAAAAATAGAGCAGTCAAGAAAATATATTAAAAAAATGAACAAAACAATCAAGAAAATTAGTGAAAATTAACAAAATAGTCAAGAAAATGAACCGTAATACAAATAAATGAAATGATTATGAAAGTTAGTAAAAATAAAGTAATACTCAAGAAAACGAACAATACAGTATAGCCATGAAAATATATAAAAAAAACGACAAAATAGTCAAGAAAACGGCTAAAAATAAAAACATTATGAAGAAAATTAGTAAAAGTGAACAAAGTAATTACAAAAATTAGTAAAAAAAAATAAAAAGAATTCTCAAAAGAATTAAAAAACATAAAAATTAACAAAGTAGTCAAGAAAATGAATAAAATAATTAAGAAATGAATAAAAATAGAGCAGTCAAGAAAATATATCAAAAAATGAACAAAACAATCAAGAAAATTAGTGAAAATTAACAAAATAGTCAAGAAAATGAACCGTAATACAAATAAATGAAATGATTATGAAAGTTAGTAAAAATAAAATTATACTCAAGAAAATGAACAATACAGTATAGCCATGAAAATATATAAAAACGACAAAATAGTCAAGAAAACAGGTAAAAATAAAAACATTATGAAGAAAATGAGTAAAAGTGAACAAAGTAATTACGAAAATTAGTAAAAAAAAATAAAAAGAATTCTCAAAAAAATTAACAACATATTTTCAGAAAATATGTAAACAGTAAATGTAACAAAAAAAATCCCTCTAAATGCTTAGGGCAAGTTTGATAAGTGTTTGTGGACACCTGCTAAAACAGTGGTTCAGTTCGGAGACGGTAATGTATGCTAACTCCGCCCGCCCGTGCTGGCTGTGTAGACATATGAAACTACCCCGTTGGTCACGTCCTCTTCTTCACTCCGAGCCTAAACGTGCAACGTTTCAGGGGAGGAAACCGTGGTGGACTGCAGTGTATGTGGTTTTACTGCAGGTTTGTTTTCTTCAGCAGTTATGTAACCTGTGTGTTTACTGTAAATCAGATGAATTAGACTCGGCTGCTGGTGATAGATAGGCTGTCTGTTCGTGGGTTATTTCTCGGTGGTGAGTGTTATACAGTCGCAACGTGTCCACGAGCTGCTAGACACGCCTCGCGATACACACCGGAGGCTACAGGCTAGCTTAGCACACCTGCTAGCCTAGCAAAGTCATGCCAACTTTTCCCCAAATTGGGGATGCTAGCTAACTAATGTTCCCTCATACGTTTTCATTTACGTGTAGTATTGAGAAATTCAACAGTTTCCTCTGTGCACAGTGTACCTCAGCGCTCTTAACGGTTGATTTGGAGCAAATACCAAAATGCTGTATACAGTCTGAACTTCAGTGCGTGATGAGCTCCCCTCAAACAGCTATGCATGCAGAGGAGAATTTGTGTTTTCTCGAGCCTCAGTCCAAGCATGAGATGTCACTGTGTGCTCCTCAAGACACGAGATTCAAAATAGATGCTGCTAATTCCTAACATATGTAGGCGTTGACCACCATCTTCTGTGTGTTGACGGGCCTCATTTCAAGTCAGTGTGTACTTGCAGTGATCAGTGACCCCCAGTGCAGGTCCTCCTCATGTGTTCAGTTTCACAGTGTGACAGCTGTGACATTAAAATGACCCAATGTCCACACATGGAAGTGGCATATGAACCATGACACATCCAGTGTGCTCTTACATGCACCTAAGCCTGTTATAACTTTTTTTCTTGCTTGATATATTGCTCTATAAATTATTACAATAATGTTGTTAATTGCTATTAACGCTCTATTTTTAAACTGCTGGCAGTGTAAAATGGAGGTGGTTTCAAAGCCAAATTCCATATTACACGTCGAATTATTTTGGCTTTAAGTCAACTGACCAAGGAGAGCCAATCGACCAAGTGACATGCTTTTACATATTTTTTTGATTCCTCCCTGTCAATCATAAACAGATGATGCCAGAGCGGAGGAGGCGGCATTGCAGCACAAGCGATTACACACTTTGTGTAGTTTTTTTTTTTTTTTTCCCTCAAGTAAATAAGCACATCTTCATTGAGGTGAAATACTAGGGGTGGGTGACTCCAGGCTTCTAGGGCCAGTGTCCATGGTTTCCAACTGTCCCTGCTCCATCCACTGTTGATGACTTGGATCAGGTGTGTTCAGTCAGTCAAAAGCTGGAGGGTACAGTGGGTGGGGAAGAGACAGTTGGACAGTTTTCCTTGATTGTTCGACAAGTCTGTTTATTGAATATTGTGACAGGTCTAGATGCACAGTATGCCTGATTGTATTCCCACCCCTCTCTTTAACAGATCTAGGGAGAAGAGACTGTTTACATCCCACTGCAGGTGTTAGACAATGGAGGTGAAAATTGACCAGCAGGACGAAGACATCACATTCAGCAACACTGACACCAACGGTGAGATGGAGACATCCTGAACATTGACAGTAACTTGTGCTGGTGATTCAGGGTTAGGACTTCTACATGCTTTCAGCTGGCAACATGTTAACACTGATGTTATTTCATTCTTTGTTCATTTTCTTTATGACTTTATTAATGTATGCTGTTTTTTAATTAATTTGTTCATTTTGATTTATTTCAATTGTTTCTTAATTTCCATTATTATTTTGCTTGATTTTGTAAATTTTATAGATTTGGTTCAGTTTTTCTGAATTTTTGTTCCTTTGTTTGAAATTTTATTTTTGTGAATTTTGGTTTATATTTCTGATTAGTTTTTGTTACTTTTTGCTCCTTTTTATCTATTTTTTTTCTTCATTTCCTTGTTTATATTCATTTTATTGACCATCTTGTTAATTTCCATTAATATTTTAACAAATCCTATCCATTTTCATTCTGTTGATTTACTCTTTTACTAATCTTTGTTTTTTGTTCATTTTCCTGATTATTTTAGTCAGGTTTGTCTTAAGCTTGTAAAACATCAATCTACTTTTATAATTTTTCTTTTTGTCTGTTTTTTTTTGTATGTTTTTGATGTTGTAGTGGGGTCTTTTGTGACCTCAGGGTAATTATAATAGGCCGGCCAGTCTTGGGAAGGTTCACCTCTGTTCCATGTTTTCTCCATTTGTGGATTCACGGTGGTTCGCTGGAGTCCCAAAGCTTTAGAAAGCTTTTTATCCTTTTCCAGATTGATAGATCTCAATTACTTTCTTACTCATTTGTTTCTGAATTTCTTTGGATCACAGCATGTCTGGGTTTTGAGGATCATTTAGTCTAGTTCACTTTGTCAGGAAGGTCCTATTTAAGTGATTTCTTGATTGAGAACAGGTTTGACAGTTATCAGGCCTGGGTGTGGCTAGAGAAACTCAGCTTTCCAAAGATGTGATAAACCACAGTTAATTTATATTTTAACAGGAGGAGGCCAGCACTTTTTCACACAAGGCAATGTAGGTTTCACCCCCCTCCCCCAAATAATAGAAACTAGAGGTTGACCGATTATCGGCGCTGATATTTGAAATTTTGATGTATATCGGTGTGTGGTTTTTTTTTTTATTTTTTAAATCTGACGGGCCGATATCAAGAAATTAATTAAACACTGTTTTATCTTGGCTCAGATGCTGCCGCCCTTCTGTCTCTCCTGCCACTTCCGTCTCCACCATTGTTCCGCCCACGACGCCATCTGATTAGTTAAACAAGCCACAGTATGCATAAGTGGCAGAGCCACTGAAATGGAAACTGTGCTCTCACACACGCACTCACCCACACACGGCGGAGACGTAAAGGACGAGTAGGTACTAGTGGAAAAGTTTGCTCTTTCTGGAGAGTAAACACATGTGTCGAAGATAAACACACAAAACTCTCCTGAAATTCTAATAAATCCCAGTGCTCTATATCTCACTACTACTACTAACGTTACTGTGTGCAGCAGAATAATGTAAGAGCGGAGTAAACATTAGCCTCAACTCTGCTAAGCTAGTAATACCTCCCGACACATCTGTGAATTACTTGAAACAATGCTGTTAGTAATATCAATGTGGAAACAGTCCGTGATTGTAGGAGCCTCTGTGTGATTGAGAGAGAGTGCGTAAGAAATTCGATTCAGTCTTGTTTTGTTGCAGGGAAGTACGCTGAGATGATGGCTGACCAATTTTTACCATAACATTAGCTTGCCGGTCTGGCTGTAAACACTCATAAGATTATTGCCCCTTTTCCACCAGTACCTACTCGGCTCGACTCAGCTCGGTTCTACTCGACTCTACTCAGTTTAGTCCATTCTACATTAGAAGTGAGTACTACCCGTGTAGGTGGAGTCGTGTCCTGAAATGCTCCTGTCAGCATTTGTGTGCAACACAAGCACAACATAACAATGGAGGACATGGAGGCAATCATGTACTTGCTGCTCTGTATGTGGCTTTTAATCAAACAAAAGTTACAAGAAAACAGCCAGAGAAGGAAAAACGGGAAAAGTTCAGGAGACTTTGTGAAGTCATACAGTAGTATGAAGCTGAAGACAAGAGGAGGTGAAGACAGGCAGGCTGAAGGGAAGGTGGCGTTGCCCTCTAAAAGGGAACTGTGGCATCCAGCTGGTGAGTCTATGATGCTGACATACTGCGATCTGTATAATCTGTGTGAAAGTCATGGAGAGACTTATGAGACTTCATGTGATGAACCTGCAGCAGCATTTGAACCAGTGGTCGATGCAGAGGAGGACGGAGAGATGCTGTGATGAACCACTTGTGCAAATAGTTAAAAATGTTTGGAATACCTTCCCATGACTATTGTATCTATTGTGGTAATAAAGGTTTGTACATTTTGCAGATATGTCTCCACTTGTTTATACATTTTATATGTGAAGGTTCCAATATTAAGTGACAAATAAAATGGTAGATTTAATTTTTAATTATTGAAAAATACTCCTGCAGTTTGACACATTAGCTTTCGTGTAATTCAACAGAATTATGAGGCATAATGTAAGTTGTGGCTAAATGCATTGAATCCCAATAAACACTAACCTGAAATACAGAATGTCTAGATGTATGACTACAGTGAGCAGTATCATCTGTACTGACATATACAAGAGTAGTGATTTTGTCATGACTTCAACTGGGAAGGAAAATAACTTATTTTAGGTAACTAGTTATTTTTGAGCCATCATTACACCAAAACATCATAGCTGCCCATTGCTTTGTAGGTTTAGTCTTCTCCCATAAGTGTAATTCAGACAGAATAGAAAAGCATGACAATCACGTCACAGTGCAATTCTGTATTTGTGAGCAGAAAAAACTATATACGTTGATGTTCAGTTCATTATAGGTGTGAACAGCTGGGATTGGGTGCTGGCCACACTGAGACCGGTTCTGTTCATCCTCAGTCTTCAACTGTATGAGAATAGATGTAAAGTCCAGTCTGATGTTGACCCGTTTCCTCTTGTCTAGAAAGGTATAAAAGCAGAAATGAGAGGTGGTTAAACAAGGCAGGTTTTTTGAAGCATTGGGGAAACATGCATTCATCTTAAAGTCAGTGTTTATTTCTTACCGGTAAAAACACGTCGCTGTGGCGAAGCCAGTCCCGGTGTCCTGCAAACCTGTAACACGTAACAAAGTTTTTTACTAGTACTAATACTGTCTTGTTCGTCAGATGTTGTTGACGTACTGACTTTATTGATACTTGTTAGACAGCGAGCACAAAATACAAGCAGAGCACAGAGTTAGTTTAGTCACCAAGCTAACTAACCTAGTCCATTGTCTGCAAACACAGGACAACCATTCCTTTCAAAATTTCATAGTTTGTTCATAGTGAGTTTAACACCATCAGGATAAATAACGTTAAAGATGCTTTAAAACACCATCCTGTATCAGGTTCTTGGTCGGATTCCATTAGATTGAACCACTTCCAATCGTGTCTTGCGGCTCCATCCAGCTTCCCTTAAATTCTGCCTCAGACACACAAACGTCTGGACCTCGTCGTTGGACACGGTGTGAATTTATGCGTTGCCATTGTTGATTAATACAAGTAGCGATGATACAAATGTACGGTCGCTCTTGCTCGGTTTTTAAAAGTGGCGTGGTTCGTTGTGTGTTGGAGTCTCTCTTGAGATGCTTCCAGTGATGCCACTCCCTAGCCAATCAGAGGCCTGTAGTTTGTGTACGTCATGTTCTCTACTCGACTTAGCTTGCTTGGAACCCCGGCTGAGCAGGTACTAGAAAAGTACCTGGCACCAGGTATTATGACCTAATGGAAACGCTCCCAAAGCGAGCTGAGTCAAGCCGAGTTGATATAGGTAGTAGTGGAAAAGGGGCCTAAGTATTAGCAATGGGGAGAATGTCCGTATTGTGGAGAATAGTGTTTGTGTGAAAGTCACATGAAAACTCTACAGCTCACGACTACTACAATAACTTGTGAGTCTAGGATCCATGCACTTCTGGAGCGATTTATTTTCTATTTGTTTGGTTAAATAAACATGCTTTGGACATTTAAACCAAGTGTTTGTATTATTCAAAAATTTTACTGCAAATGAATATCGGCTCCAAATATCGGTTGTCGGCCTTTTTAACTACTAATAATTGTATCGGTCCTGAAAAACCTATATCGGTCGATCAGTAATAGAAATCTTCATTTAAAAATTGCATTTTGTGTTTACTTGTGCAGAAATGTCTGAGAGCACGGACTTGCAGGTTACAGTTAACCCAGCCGCAGACAACTGCATTTGCTGGCAGAGCCAGGAGTCAGCTCAAGCCCCAAATGTTTTTTCAAAAGTCCCGAAGCTTTTTGAGTGAAACACTTTAATGGACTTTAATATTTTTCAAACTGATAAAATCTCAACCACATGCGCTCTGTATCCTCAAAGGTGCATTTGTTTCAGCAGTGCACACTGCTAACACCCCTGCAACAACGGTTTGCTCCAATCAGAGCACCAAGCTGCTCTGTTTGTTATGCTCAGGATGGGAGAGGAGAAGAGATCTTTCAAATTACCCACTTGGAGTTAATTTTATCTTTGGCGTGTGGGTATTTATTGGCAAATGTTACAAATTCAATGACTCATGTCACTTTAATCACTATTATTGCAGCCTAATGTGACTTTGCTAATGCTGCTAGCAGCTTCACTGTTTAACCTATTGTTTAGTGGCTAAGGCTGACAGAGCTAGATATAATACGAACTATTGACTGAGTTCTGAGTTTATGATTAATTCTTTGGGACCATAACGTTGGTGTGTTCAAATTAACATAAGAACTTCTAAAGTCAGACAGCATCAAAAGACGAAGTGTTATTACTACTGTACATACACATTTTAGCCTATAGGCCTATGTTATAGTTGCATTGGTTGTTAGTACAAAAAGAAGAGAGGATAGGAAGACAGAGAGGGAGACAAGCAGACAAGAAGGAAGGAATGTAAAGACAGGTTGGAACAGTAATTAAAAACATTTATAGCCATGACTGTTCTATTCTCCTGTTCAGTATGATAGTCAAAAGAAGTCATGTCAAGCATTTCATATAAAACAAAACAGTTTAGTGTCTATTCCTTTATTCTATTACATTTTAATAATGAGTGACTTCGCTTCTCCATTTTAAATGAATTTGTCTTGTATTTTATGTGCACGGCTTTCACATTGGTTAATTTAATAATAAACAAAATTTAGTAACCCATCTTTTTTTAGCTCCACTTACAGTACAGGCCCAAAGTTTGGACACACCTTCTCATTCAATGCATTTCCTTTATTTTCATGACTGTTTACATTGTAGCTTCTCACTGAAGGCATCAAAACTATAAATTAACATATATGGAATTATGTACTTAACAAAAAAGTGTGAAATAACTCTAAATATGTCTTATATTTTAGATTCCTCAAAGGGTGGCTCTTTGCTTTTTTGATAGCACTGCAAACCCTTGGTGTTCTCTCAGTGAGCTTCATGAAGTACCGTAGTCACAAGTAATGGTTTTCACTTCACAGGTGTGCCTTGTCAGGGTTAATTAGTGGAATTTCTTGCCTTATTAATGGGGTTGGGAACATCAGTTGTGTTGTGCAGAAGTCAGGTTGATACACAGCCGACAGCCCTAGTGGACAACTGTTAGAATTCATATTATGGCACGAACCAATCAGCTAGGTAAAGAGAAATGAGTGGCCATCATTAATTTAAGAAATTAAGGTCAGTCAGTCTGGAAAATTGCAAAAACTTTGAATATGTCCCCAAGTGCAGTTGTAAAAACCATCAAGCACTACAACGAAACTGGCTTACATGAGGACTGCCCCAGGAAAGGAAGCCCAAGAGTCACCTTTGCTGCTGAGGTTAAGTTCATCTGAGTCACCAGCCTCAGAAATCACAAGTTAACAGCAGCTCAGATTAGAGACCAGATGAATGCCACCCAGAGTTCTAGCAGCAGACACATTCCTAGAACAATTGTTAAGAGGAGACTGCACTAATCAGGCCTTCATGGTCAAATAGCTGCTAGGAAACCACTGCTAAGGAGAGGCAACAAGCAGAAGAGTTTTGTTTGGGCCAAGAAACACAAGGAATGAACATTAGACCAGTGGAAATCTGCTATCGTCTGATGAGTCCAAATTTGAGATCTTTGGTTCCAACCGCTGTGTCTTTGTGCGACGTAGAAAAGGTGAATGGATGGATTCTACATGCCTGGTTCCCACTGTGAAGCATGGAGGAGGAGGTGTGATGATGTGGGTTTGCTTTGCTGGTAACACTGTTGGGGATTAATTCAAAATTGAAGGCATACTGAACCAGCATGGCTACCACAGCATCCTGCAGCAACATGCCATCCCATCCGGTTTTGTGTTTAGTTGGACCATCATTTATTTTTCAACAGGACAATGACCCTAAACACACCTCCAGGCTGTGTAAGGGCTATTTGACCAAGTAATGGCGTGCTACGCCAGATGACCTGGCCTCACTGGACCTGAACCCAATTGAGGTTAGTTTGGGGTGAGATGGACCGCAGAGTGAAGGCAAAAGGGCCAACAAGTGCTAAGCGTCTCCTTCAAGACTGTTGGAAAACCATTTCAGGTGACTACCTCTTGAAGCTCATCAAGACAATGCCAAGAGTGTGCAAAGCAGTAATCAGAGCAAAGGGTGGCTACTTTGAAGAAACTAGAATATAAGACATGTATTCAGTTATTTCACACTTTTTTATTGAGTATATAATTCCATAGTTTTAATGCCTTCAGTGAGAATCTACAATTTAAATAGTCATGAAAATAAAGGGAACACATCGAATGAGAAGGTGTGTCCAAACTTTTGGCCTGTACTGTATGTAAATACAAACATGGCTATCAGGTGTTTATTTTTTTCCCCAAAGAAATGAAGGTTCAGGTGAGAAAACAACATAAAAACAGTATATTATTGCCATACAAGTGGTATTTAGTGGGATTGTCCAGCGATCCCACTGTTTAATTAGATGGCAAACAAAAAAAATGCCAGTAATTGTAAAAACGCTGATCCAGTAACTGCCTAGGACCATAATTAAAACAGGATTAATTTACTCATCCAGTACAAATTTAGTATTAAATTAAATCCTGCCTGAAACTGAACATGAGGCTTATTTGTTAAATCAGGGGAGAAAAGCAAAATTTGGCTGGCATCGTGTAGCATGTGGACATGTCAGATGGTGGAGGGATTTTCCTGTCCAAGATACTGCTGTTCTGGGGTCCCTGAGCAGATCCGCCTGTGTTTTAATCCAGGAAGGGTACATCTCTGGTGGTGCTGGGGAATATTCCAAGATCTAGTTGGCTGCTGAATGAAGTTCGTACTTAAGGTGAAGCACAATCTCAGATTAACATGTAGAATAGGCCACATCGGTAAAAGTTGCCTTCTTTTGCTAACGTCATGTATCTTTTTAATAAATCCAAAAGTGTAAAAGCACCTTAAGAATCCATCTGATCCTCTATCCTATATACAGTATATGGCTATGTAAAAATGAGACTTGTGCTGTAATGTAATTTTGCTGAACATAAACCTTTTTCAGTGTTTTTCTCTTTCAGTCTCCTCAACTTCTGCATCAACACACCCCTGAATTCAGGTCTTCCACTGATCAAAGCAGAGGAGTAGTGATCGACTGATAGGGGATTTTCAGGACCGATACAGAGTACTGTATTAATAGTTAAGGAGGCCGATAACCGATATTTGGAGCCAATATTCATTTGCAGTAAACGTGTAAAAATTGGTGTGAAAATGTTGAATAATACAAACACTTAACTTGGTTTAAATGCCTAAAGCATGTTTATTTAACCAAACAAATAGAAAAT
>JAQQAE010017657.1:0-11404 GCA_029823295.1 Pseudamia nigra
GCCGGAGTACCCGGAGAGAACCCACGCAGACACAGGGAGAACATGCAAACTCCACACAGAAAGGCCCCACCACCTGGCGTTGGGATTGAACCCAGGACCTTCTAGCTGTGAGGCACAAGTGCACTGTGGGTCGCACGTATTTATACAATGTTTTCTGCAGGACAAATAATACTCATCAGAGTATGGTACCACAGTGTGCTCCAACACTGCCTTTATGCAGACAGAGGGAGTTGTCATCAATCAAGAAAACATGGAACACCTCTAGGAAACAGTTGCACCAACTTTCAAGGCTTGATCAACCACCACTGTTGCAGAACAGATAAAAGTTGTTAAACCATTTCTTGTTCCCTGAAACAGATCTTTTTGTATAATTCTGAAATGTACGCTATTTTTCAGTTTTGGGCAACATTTCCTTTTTTTTAAACTTTGGCAGTTCAGCACATACCTTTGTACTATTTCAAGCTATGGACTGGACTTGAACTGCTTGAATTTCCCTAAAAAACTGGAAAAAGTGGGGTGTTCCTAAACTTTTGACTGATAGTGTACAGTATATCTGTGTCATCGGGGAAGTAAAACATCAACTGATAGAAGAAGAAATAAGACATGAGAAGCGCGTCGTTGCACCTTTTGGGTTAGGTAACTTGCTGCTGCAGAAATATGTGAATAAAAGCAGTAACTATTCAGTGTAAGGATCTCATCTCGTTTCTTAATTAAATCCAGATGCTGACTTTTTGGATGGAAACTATTTATTCAGCCCAGAGTTTTGTGACATTGTGAGCACCACAGTAGGCAAGTGGTTTGACTTACCCTGAGGACAAATTCTAGCCAAAACTTGGAGAAAAAACTAAAACATGGTGGGACATCAAGCCACAGATTGAAATAAGATGAGAAAACAAGAGTAGGTACACAAGAAAACACACATGCTCACTCACTCACTGTGTTTTTGTTTTGCCAAGGTACATTTATAGACGCACCTGAGTCGAGCAGAAGGCGAACTACATCCATCTTCCCAAAGAGAGCTGCCTCATGGAGGGCACTGCCATTCTCAGTCTGAAAAAGAGAGACAGAGTGAGAATGTTACTATGCCTCGCTTTACCAACTGAAAACAGTGACAAAAATAGCCATCAAGAAGAAAAGTGCACTGCGAGCATGAAAGGCATCACTAAAAGGCACAGGGATTAAATGGTGGTATGAATGACAATACTTTGATTTGATACATCGATTTTCTCTTTCTGGCATTTAAACAAGACATTCAGAGATTAAAAAAAGACAGTGTCCCTTACAAACAGCATGAGCCTGAAATGATTTCAAACTATTACACAACCTAAAGGAGCCTGTGTGGAAACGTCCCCATTTCCCTCACCATACACTACCATAAACTAGCTTCCAGGGCTTCTAATGGGCATATTACACATATGATGCAACACATGGAAACTAGTGAGGGGAGGGCGCAGTAAGAACCTCATCCTGGATCAGCACTGTTGAGAGAGAAAATATGATAAGACCATGTTGAACACAGTGATCATAAAGATTGACACAAACACCTGTTGTTTAATCACACACCGCGGACACATGAGAACAACAATCTCTAATGTACCCATTATGAATGAATATAGTATTTGTTTTTATAAATATACAGTAATTACACGAGTTGGTCTGAAAGCATATACCGTACTGTAAACCTGTGAGTAAACTTGCAGACCTAGAAAAAACCTGCAGAATTAAAAAATAAGTCTATGCAGGACCCTTACTTGAGCCCAGTGTTAATTTCATTGACTACTAATTTTCATTACCAATTTTGTCAATCCCCTTAATCCTCGTGAGGGTCGGGGGGGATGGATGGATGGAATTTTGTCAATATCAGACAAAAACAAGATGATAACTAAATAAAAGCTGATTATCATGTGGAAAAATTTGGACTACATTTATTGACACTTGCATCAGTGAATAAAAATGAAAAAAAAAATGTTGGTCAGAGACTAGATCCAATCAGAAAAAAGAAGGGGCGGGAGGAGTAGAGATGAGGGAAGGAAATGAGGAAAAGGCGGGATAAATTGAGATCCAATCAGAAAGAGGAAGAGGTGGGATGAGTTGAGCAGAGATTCAATCAGGGCTCAGCTTTGATGATGCTGATGAGAGTCAAGATGTGTGCATTTTTTCTGATCTGTCTGCGAGAAGACGGCAGTATCAATATTCACCCATAAAAACAAAAAAAAAGTGATGTTTGGGAGAAAGAAAAGAGCAGAAATATGGGAACATTTCATATTTGATGAAAAGGCAAACAAGACAAGACTTACTATTACCGGGAAAAATACAACAAACCTGAAGCAGTATTTGCAGGTAACTCAGATATTCATTCAAATGTAAGCATGCTAAGGATAACGTTATTTAATGAGCTACTGTGTTTCTGCAATGCTATGAAGTCAAGACAACTTTTTAACATTAGAGATTGAAGAAGTTAGTGAGACGATCTGAGACGTTTATAAAACATTTTGAGAAGCGTAGATGTTATATCTCAACTTTTTTCTCACTTATTCACAGTTACAGCAGACCTCAGATGAGAACAGGTTCATGGCAGTTTACTTTCATCTACATGAAAATGGTGATTTCAGAAATTTAAAGCAAATTTAAAAAATGCATCATCCTATGTAAGAATGTAGTCGACAAAATCTAATAAATTTCGTCAACTACATTCTTGTGATATCTAGTTGACTAAAACTAGACTAAGACCAAAACACTCATATTTTTCCAGATTATGGCTGCACAATTAATCAAACTCGCATCGTAATCCAAATATCGGCCTGCACAATTATATAATGACAAAGTGCTGCAATTTTTAGGGTGATTTTATTAGCACAAATGGACAAAACTTCTGTTGTCTGGTTTTATGTTCTGTGTAAAATATCCAAGAAGAAATTCATGCTAATTTATATTTATGTGACATATTTTTTGCAGTTGCATTTTAATGCTATTTTGTATATTGATACAGTATACAATGACCTGACATTTCTATAGTGCTGTGAAAAAGTGATTGCCCCCTACGCCTAATAACTGGTTGGGCCACCCTTAGCAGGAACAACTGCACTGAAGCACTTGCAATAACTGGCAATGAGTCTTTTACAGCACTGTGGAGGAATTTTGTCCCACTCATCTTTACAGAATTATTGTAATTCAATCACATTGGAGGGTTTTTGAGCATGAACTGCATTTTTGAGGTCATGCCACAGCATCTCAATCGGATTCAGGTCAGGACTTTGACGAGGCCACTTCCAAAGTCTTCATTTTGTTTTTCTTAAGTCATACAGAGGTGGACTTGCTGGTGTAGTTTAGATCATTGTTCTGCTGCAGAACACAAATGCATTTCAGCTTGAGATCATGAACAAATGGCTGGACATTCTCTTTCCTGGTGCATTCATGTCTCAGAGAAGCTCATCAAACTACACTCATGGCACTCCCTCCGACTCCGGGCTAGTGCTGTTTGCTCGTCCATCTTATTCACCAGTGACCTAACATTCCCCATTACAATAGATGGGAGACACTGCTTATACCTCCTTCTCTTCCTCCACTGTCTCACCCCCATCCTCCTCCTCTTCTGCCCTCCACCTCTGTATACTCTGTGCGTTTTCCTCCAGATTTTTACCAGTATGTCCATAGTTCTAGCTGACACTCTGGCCGGCATCAGGGTAATCAGCTGATGCCTGGAGTAAACAAACTGAGTAGCGTGTAGTTGGTGGGTCGCAGTCCCATTTCTCACAGAAAGTAGTAGTTCCACGGCAATAAAAAGAACAAAAACTCTCTCAACCCACATGTTTAAGAGGGCAGATATTTAGACACAGGAACAAATCCACAAATATAGAAAAGAAGGTGAAGAAAGTAAATAAAAAGTGAAAAAGTGCAGAAAGAAGCAGAGGTAACTGAAGAAGGCTGCACACTATCTGAAACATTTAATTGTGACAAATATACAAAAAAGTAAGGAATCAGGAAAGAGGCGAGCACTTTTTCAGAGCGCTGTAAATTAATTATGTGTCTATTTTTCTTGACAACCAAGAGACGTAGACACCAAGCACAATTGCATCAAATCATCTCGCTCTATATCACATGTATTGGAAAGAGAAGAGTTTGGAGATAAACCACGTGATCTACACAAACAATAAATGGAATACTGCAGTTTCTATTTCATCAGTTTTATATACTCTGTATCAACCATTGGTAAAGCTACTGGATTACTTTTAATAAGTCTCAGGCAGAATGGAAAGTCTGGGCTTATACACAGTCTAGTCATCAGCAAATAAAGGGGATTCCCTTAATTTTATCATTTAAGATGCTTCAAAGCTCCAAAAATCATTTATAGATTTAACTGAATGTAACTGAATAAGACATTTTTGAGTTTATTATGAACTAAATGTAAAGCTCCTCCTTTAATGCAATACAACCAGGGTCACATTTCCACTTTCAAAACGACCAATTATGTCACCATCATCTGAAACACATAATGACAAAGTCATAAATAGAACTGACAGTGAATAGTAGCATCATCAGTAGCCTCCAGAGTCTCCCCCATCCTGCCCCATGGCAGCCACAAAAAGCAGGGTTTGTTTTGTTTTGTCCAATCTGGGCTTTTCAGTTAATGCAATAATAACCCTTGTCCACATTTCAACATAAAAGGTGAGAGTAATACACTGAAAAACATGGGACACTATCCTGCTATGACATGGACAAAGAGAAAGTCCTTTATGAGTTACTGCAGAACCGTGTCTCTCATTAAGATGAATGGCAATTGACTTCCTTTCGAGAAATAAACAACTCATGCAAAACAAAAAACATGAAAACATAATTTTGAGCACTATTTCTGAATATAGATCATCCTAAATTATGCAAAAAATACATAAAATAGAAGAAGAATGTACTAAGATAATGTAAGACAATACATGTCTACAGGTCTCAGGTACATACTGAGCATGCAGGATTATACAGACCAAACATGGACTGAACCAAAGCATCAAAATTACTGAATTTGTTTGGACAGCAGGCAGGTCTGCTGATGCAACAGTGAAAAGTTCAATGCCATGCTGCAGCGGGTCAAAAGGCTCATCCTCTGCAGGGAAATACTGAACTTACTGTAGATCTGTCTGTCTTCACCGCAAAGCAGGGATTGATGGCATATGAGCCAACACGGAAAACACTGCCACTCCAGCGCTATCGACAGATCAAAGGCCAATGGTAAAAGCATAACTCCCACATGAAAACTTTGAGTAGTAGCCTTTGCAGCTTAATCGCCTGGATCACACTGAACATTTGGGCTGAAGTGTTGATCTTTTGCCCACACATGAGTGAGAAGGGGTGGGAGCAGAGGAAATGATCCACCCCTTTTTCTTGCACATATGCATATATAAACACAGACACATACACACTACTTGCTCCTCTAACCTTGCCCCCTACTGTCATCTCAATACCACTTCCCGTCCTGTTTCCCATCGTGGTTATGCAGTGACGTCACAAGGAAATGATGAAGGTGATTCTCAGTTAAAGAGTTTCCGGGAATTGAAAGTTGCATGACTTTCTGTTTTCAAACAAAATGGTGCTACAAGGAGACCCACTGTAAAGTCAGTTTAGAAAGAGTCTGGTCTGATGATATGTGAATGTTTAGCTTGAACTTTTGATCTGTGGTGGCTTCCTGCCCACAGAGCAGCAGGTTCCTCCACAGGGATTTCTTCTCATTATTATAGAAACAGTCAGAGTTCCAAACAGGGTGAGTGACATAGAAAGAAACTGAGAGTGAAGAGGGGGAGAGAGAAAGAAAGAGAGGGACTGACTTCCATAAATTATTCATTCTCACTTAGACCTATACAACTTGACTCCCATTACTGACCTGCACTGTTCTCTTCCCTACATACATAAATACACATGCAGTCCTTTCCATCCACGACAATCTGTGAACCAACCCCTGTGCTCACTGTCAACAACAGAGCTGTGACACTGCAGCCTTGGAAATAACAGAAAAAGGCAGGGAGATATAGAAAGAGAGGTGTAAACAACATATCACAGCTTTGATAGAGAAAGTACATTCCTGTCACAATAGACACCTATATAACCTTAGTGTGCCAATCTGCAACTGACTCCACTCATACGTTCATCACTGAGTCTGTCCACACAGTGCAGCCTAGAATTAGCTTTTTCCACCTAATCATCAGCAATAAAAAGATAGAAGTGCATTAATAAAACTGGAACTCATATATTTATTATACAATTAGACAGGGATGTGTCTGATGTTGTTAGTTCATCTATTTGAATGCAACTACAGTAGGTACTCTGATTGTCTCGATCAAATGAGACAGGTATGGCAGTATGCTTAGTTGAGTTCAATTAAGTTGAAACTCTGATTAATGGCTGCCATCGTCAGATCTACATAAGTATGGCTTACGGGGGAAAGGACTCAGCAACCACCTCTGAGCAACAGGGACATCACATCAGAATTCCTTTTTTTTTTGGATTTACAGAAGATTGCTGGTCACCAGTGACAGAAGCTGTAGTGTAAAATGCTGGTGATTGTTGGGAAATAATGTCCCAATAGTTATTTCCTGCTTTTTGCTTCCACAGACAAAACACCTCTATTTTCCAGAGATTAAAAGAGAAAAGGGAAAGAGGCCACTTTTCTGTGAAGATAAGGGTGCAGCCTGACTGCTGGTCTGTCTCTGCCCTTGTTTTCATGTCACCCATCTGCTGTCAAAATGACACAAATATGCCACAGAAAAAATACTGAAAACAAAAATGATGGCAGTGTTGTATGCACCACATTCATCCCCAAAGACAGGATGAAATATTAAGATGAATGAGTCAACAACTGAGAAGATTACAGTATCATGGTAGGTAGTGGTCATCAACAGATGAAGAGCAAAAAAGAACGCAAGCGTGAAAGACAGATCTGCAGCAGTTAGTGTAGTGGAGAAGGAGAGGAAAATCAAAAGAATGTAGTGTTCATCTTCACTAGACACATGCAGCCTGAGGCCAAATCCCTGCAGAGAAACACAGCCCTCCTCTTCAGATCAGACACACACACACACACACACACACACGCACACACACCCACCCACACACACACAGTACAGGCAGACACTCAGAAACACACATACGTACAGACACATACTGCAACAAGGACAGAAGGCAGTGAAGATTGGGTGCAATGCCGCTGAGTCATACATCTCATCTCTGTGATGCACGGCCTATCCTACAGGTCGGGTTCTGTCTGTTAAAATACACTCATGCACAAAAGCATGTAAATGACAATAGTAAATAGCCCAAAGAGTAGTTGCGTTATTTTTATGTCAGATATTTTACAAAGGCCTGGGCTTTACGTGAGTTATAATTCAAATCTGTTTTGTTGTTTTTCACACTCCTCTCAGCCCAGAGCAGGCACTGAGGACCGTACCCGTTTGCATCTTTCATAGTGTATAGAAACTACAAACATACTCTGAGGAAAAGGAATTCAGTAGCATCTGTTGCTCCATACGATACTGTCAAAAAATAAACACTGAATCATAATCATTCTGGCAACAGTAGCAGTAAACAGTAAATCACGTTGGTCAAAACTTTTTGTTTAGGCTAGAACCTTCTACATAAAATAGTTGAATTGTACATTTGTTACAGACTATTCCCTGCCTCTGCAGCTCCTTCTGCATCTGGACTGTTTTGCTTCTCGATTCAGAATCAGCTTCCTGAGGCTTTTAGTCTGACTCAGCCTCAAACCCTGGTTTTCTTCCACTAACAGCGCTGAGCCAAATACCTCAGTATGAGACAAAACCCCTAAAGAAATGTCCTAGTGTTTCCAAGGACTCTACATGAATATGGGCTTAAAACACCTTCAAAGAGTACAGGCATGTGTGAGCCAGAGCTTCATGTTGTTTACAGCATTGGAAGATACACACAAACCAAACACAGGTTTACCTGTATATTACACGTGGTTATCGATGGCATTTAATATTTAGCTACAAATAAGTCAAACACTGACCAAAATGCATTTGGAAGAAACAATGATCTCCAGCACGAACAAAGCAACTGGCCTTACACCAAAGTGGTACTTCAGTTAAAGTTTTTGGAGTGATTATGGAATTTTCAATATGATTTGTATTACATACTGGGGGTATTCCAATAAGTGTGTGTATGTTAAGCCTGAGATGAGGGACACTCTGGGTTTTCTGTTCTAAGAGCTAAGTCAAACCCTAACTTTGTCAGTACAGTAACACATACCATGAAAATAACCTGCTGTTATGACCCCTTGATCATAATGGGAATTTTTCCTGTGATGCGTTTGCATTTTTGTGCAGCGTTCCCTCCTTACCTGAGGGGGATGCATTTCACCTGTCTGTGTGTGTGCTACAGGAAATGGAAGCATCTGTGAGGAGGACGAGAAAGTTTAAAAGGATGCTAGTAGATGACGGCACCAGGTTTGCCTCGACTCATTCTCAACTTGACTGTGTTTTTGTGACTAGTGACTGATTCGATTCTGTGATTTTTGGTTTAGACACGAATTGGCTTATTGACTTAGATTCTTGGATTTCGGATTATGTACTTCATCTGATTGGACTTTGTAAATACCGTATTTTCCGCACTATAAGGTGCACCGGATTATAAGGCGCACCCCCCAAAAATGTCATGTTTAATTTTTATTTTTTTTTAAATAATCCGGTGTGCCTTATAGTGCGGAAAATACGGTATTCTGCAGATACCTGTAAATATTCAATATTATAAATTCAGCAGTCCTGGTGGTGATAAAGGCAAAGAAGCTTTGTGAAGAAGTTTTTGTTTGTGCACCATTTTCTCCTGTTTATATTGAGGGACTCCAGGTAAGGAACATGTATTTTATTTTGTATTTATTTTCGTTAATTCAGTACTTCAGTGGTGTAGGGATAAGATTGTGGTTTGTTATTTTGGCTGTGCTCATCATGACGTTTTGTACCACATTTTGTGTGAATAAATTTATTGTGGACTGCAATTTTCCAGAGCACTGGTCCTCCTTGGGAGCAGGAAAGAGGGAAAACTCACTCAATATATGTTACACGCAGTAACCCCGAGGCCAGCCTTAGCACCTGCTCGCTGGCAGGTTTTCTATAAGATACCCTGAGTTTCTAAATGTTTCCTCCCCCCTGAAGCACACTGTTAGATGTGGTTGTTTGTACCAATGCAATCCCATAGATTTAGAAGCATAATTATTGTGCAATGCTCTACATCACTAGAGGATTTCCTGATGAAAATCTCGTTAAACAGTACCATTTTTCATTCATTCTTTTGCATATACACTGATTTTTTTATTTTTATTTTGTGGGATCAATGTTGCACTGACATGGATAGACGAATTTACTCCAGAGAGGAATATCTAACAGCCACCCACTGCACTGTACATGTGTTTTTCAACAGTAGGATTGCATCTAAATAAAACTCAGATTTTATTCTATACACCACTTATTCAGCCCACCAATATTTTAACCCACATGCTACAGTTTTAACAAAGTTCAGTATTAAGTCAGTGGACGAGTGTATTCCAACTTGCATGCACTGACTCATGCAACAATTGCCTCTCGTGTGACTTCCCTCTCCGTAGCAGCAGCAGCAGTAGTATTCAGTTCTGTGGAATACCTCTTTATATTCCCCATACGGAAGTGTACAGCTTGAACAAACTCAGAGCAACTGTTCTGTAACTGAAAACTTAGAGATTCTCAGCTCAGAGTAACTCAACTCAGAGTTTAGTATTGTGCAACCTACTTCCTGGAATATCCCCACTTTCTGCAAATAAATATTTGTATTGATTATTATGTTCAAAAACACAACCACATCAATAATATACAACTACATAACACTGAGCCATTTAATTTACAGTTAATGAACAGCATATTAAAATGAGCCTAATATTAATAGCGCCAAAATACATTCTCATGTTCAACATATTTTAACCAATTTGATTTAAAGGAATACATTTCCGCTTTAGCCATGGAACTGTTTGACTCTTAACTGTTCATCTTGGATATTTAATAAATACATTTGTCATGTGAATAAAAGAGAGTTCGCATTCATGAACCACAAAGTCAAATCTAGTGTGAACTACAGGATTTCATGATAATCTTCTGGTTCCAGAACATTTACAGATTAGAAACTAAGATAACACAATTCCACAGCCCTCTGCTTTACCCTTCACAACAAGTTTTTTGATTTTTTTTTTTTTTTTCAGAAGATTTAAGAGGTGTATTGACCTTAACATGAGCTTTCTGGACTTTTCAAATATGTTTGAAGGCAAATAGTCTTCAGAGACTATATAGAACAGCAAATAGCTATTTTTTACACTTAAAACAGTTAGAAGTCAGTAAAGTCAAATACTTTACTGGTGGAGATAGTTTGGTCTCTAGAGAAAGAAAAGAGTGTACAAGAAAGCAGCAAAGCATGGTTGCTTTTGACAAGGCTTTACAAAGAAATAAATGGTCCAGAAAGGGTTGGGACGAAGCTGCGTTTGAATCATCCAGACATGTCAGAATACACAAAAAGACAAAATGTAAATGAGGTCAGTGTAGTGAAATCCAAACAGTGTGTCAGAAAACTGCAGCTATGAATCACTGCATACTATAAACCAGCTCTGTATTTGTGCTACCTTAACAGCTGAGATGAAGAAGGGGAGAAAGAGGAGAGTGAACTCTGACGACCTCTCAGGAACACCCTGTCCTCTTCTTCTTCCTCTCAGTCTTTTCTCCCAATCTATTATTCATCCTCTCCACCACCACACCATAGGAGGGATGTGCTGCATGCATGCTGTCAAAAACACGTAAAGTGTGGAAACAACCATACACACTTTCAAAAGGAACTTTGATATTCTCTTTTATTAAAGTAAAGACAGCAGCTTTTAAAATATTCACATATAGCAGAGATGAAAACAGAAGAGATACAGACAGAGGATGATATCGAAATATTTATTCAAACTTAAAGGACAAAGGAACGTCTTTCTAGTCACCTTATCCACTCACAGCAAAATCAGATAATGGTTAAAATGTCACAGTCAAGTCATTCTTTATATCTTGATTCTGTAAAAGACCAAACAACCAAACACACACCCATACAGTACAGTACTGTATGTGAAGACAATTCACTACAAAGTAGACTATATTTTTTTTAAATCAAAGAAAAGCATAAATACAGTAAATCACCGACAGCCTCACAAATGTAACTCAAAACACTTTCAGCTGTATCCTTTGTTCTTGTCCTGTCTCTGAAATTCTAACATGCTATAACATGTAATATGTTTGTTCCGGCTTCCTCCCACAACCAAAACATGCATTAGGGGGTTACAGTAGGTGAATTGGTCACTCTAAATTGTCCATAGGCATGAATGTGAGTGTGAATGGTTGTCTGTCTCTATGTGTCAGCC
>JAQQAE010017658.1:0-11404 GCA_029823295.1 Pseudamia nigra
ACTTTACATGGGAGTTTGTCGTGGGTCCAGAACGGATTAATTGGTTTTACATGTATTCCTATGGAAAAAGTCTCTTCGAATAACGAGAAATTCTGATACCGAGCGTGTCGCCGGAACGGATTAAACTCGTTGTCCGAGGTACCACTGTAAACTAATCATGAACAAAAATTACCCCAAATTTTTTTGTTATAAATTAAACAATAAATTGGCCAAAAATAAGCAAATAATCAAGGAAATGAACAAAATAATTTCATTAAATAACCAAAATTAACAAATCAATAAACAAAATAAAATAATAAATAAATAACAAATTCGTGTTAGCATGTCAGCTACAATATGTCAAATTCCATGTGATTCATAAAGACTCTGAATATCTTTTGCGGCTTTAGACATTTTTTTTCTGTCTGTCCAAAAGTGGCTCCTTAGATTGTAAAGGTTGCCAACCCATGCTCTAGGCACTTCACAAAACCATTACATTTCTTAAAACCTTGACACTACTGTATTTCTCCTAATTTACTATACTGAATTGAATGAAAAGCCAGCCAAGCTAAGAAAAGTCACACACTGTAGTATTTCTTTGGACTGCTTTTAACTGTAGTCACAGCGTGCCTTCGCCATGGCCTCATTTCAAGAAGCCTATGCAATGTCACAACATTTGTTTTGTTCAGTTGCATTCATTTTTTGCCAAGATTTTGTACTGATTGCGAATTCGAGCACTGTGTGACATCTTATCCCAAAGATTCTTAATAGGGTCAAAGTCTGATGAATGCCATTAATAATGTCCTGTTTGTATTGTGGTCCAATGAACAGCACAAATAAAAAGAAACCATCACAGTAGCGACAGTTATGTATTGATTATGAGTTGCACGCAGTGAGGTAGGTGGTATTTGTTGGGGAAATCTGAGCAAAATAAATTAAAGCTACAATGAGGATCTCTTCAAGTGCTCCCAGTGTTTGGCTCATTATCTTTATCAAAAGGTGGTCAATTCAGCGCACAGTCTGAGAGGAAAAGACAAGGACTTCCTTTATAGCCAGCCTTTCATAAAGTCAAGGAAAAAAGATGATTGTGCTTACAAAACCAGCTACACTCAGGAAGTTCATTATAGATATAGGTCATGTTGGTAATTACAGATGCACAAACAGAGTACATATCCAATTTGTCCAATAGCTTCATCATTATGAGGCAATATAGATCAAGGACCCCCTTTCTCCAGTTTTGGGCTGCCCTTTTCCTTTTGGTCTGGATGGATGTTCTCTCTGTTGGCTTGATGTGTATGCATTATGTTCTACAAGGAAGACTTTCACATTAAGGCCTTTACAATAAGTTCATTATGCTTTAGCCAACTGAGTTTAATGAGAGTTCATGGCCTGTCTTTTCCTCTCGTGGGTGTAACTGAATGGAGTTCAGTCAATGGACAAATCATAGCCTGCAAAACATAAAGATTAATAACAGCTTACATACATATACAATTCAACCAGAAAGACTAATAATGAGTTCATACATATTATCCATGGACTTTCTTTTTTATAACACTATTCAAACACTCTTCAGCCCCTCTCTAGTGCCTTGTGTGCTTTCTCCACGGATAGAAGTAACACATTATAGTGAATCGAAATGAAAAAATTAACATTAAATCAATAAAAAGCAAAAAAGAACTAAATTACGCCAAAGCTGAAGGAAATAATCCACAAAAGAAAACAAAGCAATCCAGAAAATGAATGTTAAAAAGTAATAATAAAGTAAATGGGCACAAATAAAGAATTAAACAAAAATAAGCAAAATTCTGAAGAACTCACACAAATTTAAACACAATTCAATTGAAGAAATGAAAAAAAATGTCCACCAGATACTCAGGAAAATGAGACAAAATCGCAAAAATAACAAATTCAGTGAGAATAAAAAAATCAAACAAAAACAAGTAAAATCAACAGAATGAACAAAATAGTTGAGTAGATGAACCACAACAGTCAAATGACCAAAAAATCTAAATAATGAACAGTAGCACAGAAAACTGAATAAAACAACCCACACCTAAATTTCAGTTAACAAAACATAATCATCAAAATGAACAAAAAAATTGCACAATTGAATAATATAATAAACAAAATGAAGTAAAATAAGTAAAAAAAAAATGCCAGAAAAAAATTAGAAAAAGTAATGTAAGTTGTTCAAAATGATCAACTCAAGTAAGTGGGCAAAAACACTTAACAAAGAAAAAAAATCAGTGCATTTCAATAGGAGTATGTACATTTTAGATTTTTGCCCTATTGTACAGATTTCAGATTGTAGAAAATGTACCCTCAGATGGAAAGTTAACACTCATATTTAGGGACGGGAAACGGAATCTGGTACCGATGTGATACTAGTGTTAACGTATCCGGTACCTACCAGGCCAAATCCCTTTATGGATTTTTGCGCCTCATTTCAGTGCCAGTGAGTATGTCAGACCCAGTACCTTCTATGCCTTTTTTCCCCAGTTTGTGTCCATTACTACCCTCTGGTGGTTAGAAACAACCATTACAGGTACCAGGAGGTTGCACTAACTAGAGCGGGGAATTAGCTAAGTTAGCTTAGCTAGTAGCTGCCATCCAAAGCATGCCAAAATCGTGAAATGCATGGCTTTACTTCACCAGGAATGTGCAGGAAGGGCTTGAAAGGACTTGTGTACAAACGTAGAAACAGGTCAAACTTGATGAAGCATGTGGCTAAAAGCACAGGAAAGCTCCATGCCATGTGGTGACGCCGCAGATGATGATGGGAGCACAGGCAGCATTTAGACTGTTTAGAGCAGGGGTGCATTAGATCAGCAGCTAAAATAACTGATCACTGATAAGATCAATATGCCACCCCACGGCTCCAAACACAACATAGAAAAGTGTCTGAGTGTCTAATTATAAATTGCTTGAAGTGAAACAGCATCAGGCAATTTATAATTAGTTTTTTGATTTGGACCAATAGGGGAAATCAGCAGAAAGAAAGTGTTTATTTACAAATCCTTGCATTTTTGATGCATTTCTGATTTCAGCTCTTGTAGCTTTAATGGTTTTATATGTTTTAATTGATCCTTGACTACATGGTAAATAGGTCTCTGCTTTTTCTACTCCCAAACCCAAAGGTATTTAATATAGAACAATGTAATTATTTAAGAATTTTCTGTTTATAAGCTTTAATGTTGACGGAATTTGATTTAAATGAAGAAAAAAAAAAAAAAAAAAACGAGGCAGGTTGAGGATGCAAATATATTCATATCACCTAAAGCACTGGCTTCTCTTCATGTCTGAAAAGCCGAAATTCAGGTTGTGACTAGCGGAGTTTGGCAGTCTTCGCTATTTCACACATGCTAAAACACCGAGAGCAGGTGGGTTTTACAACAAGGAGAGGGGTCTCTGTGCTCTCATCCACAAAGTAGAGCTGAGGCTATTCACATTAGCATTTCATACACAGATAAGATTGCTTTCTCGCTGCCACGTAGGTTCCCTCATGAGAGGATGAAGTGAGAGATTTGGGGGTTTCGCAGATGCTCGCCACACTGCTTTTCAAGTGCCCACAGAGACACGTAGGGGGGTGTTAGGAGCACCATAAGACAAACATGCCACCTCATCAGGGGAGGGGGGCGGTGTTAGGAGCAGCAACAGACAAATATGCCACCTCATCATCGAAATAAAGGATATGCTCGTGTTGGAGACAGCAGAGATGGGGGCAGAGGGGGCTATTCAGAGGGGAGTGTGAGAAGATTGTACAGTAAGCTGTGTGGGCTGGGAAGATGGTATTGTTTTCACAATGATTTTTTTTTGTCTTTCAGTACCAGCACTGTTTATAACATAAAATGAATGCTGTACCACAAAGAAAAGCATCTATTAAAAGTGTTTTCATGGACAAAAGTTGAATCACGACTATCTCCCTCACACTTTAAATTCTCCCACGATTCATTTCTACTTCCTTGCCATCACCAGCGGGATTTCCTTGATTCTGATTCATTTTGTTCTCATTTTTGGTTTCCCCCCGTGGCTTCTACTTTCACTGTTATAAATTTGAGAGATGAATTTCCATTTTTACCCACTCTGCCAGTGCACAAACATTTCACAGTGTAACAAAGTGCATCAATTGAATTTGTAAAAATCTGTGAAAAACCATTTTCCGTCGGTTTCTGTTGCCCTAAATTTAATTTTATTATTTGCAGCATCACAGCAATCATACCATAGAGTGCAGAAATTAACTCTTGGCACTGTGGAGAATGTGGTTTCATATACAAATCCGTAAGTGAAAAGATCTGTATTTTAAGGTGGGTTTGTTCAAGCTACAAAAGGATGTTAAAAGCTCAAAAGAAAAGCACATGTATATGCAGCCTTAAGAGGTGAAATTGTAAATTAAAGACTAATCAGGCAGTGCTCCATAGATTGATGCGAATTTAAGCACTTCTTGTTGTATCAGCTGGATGTCAAGCTTGAAATTAAGCTCCTGGCACAGGCTTGTTGACACATCGAGATTCATTTCAAAACATGGAGTGCTGTTTGACACTTTGGCACCCGGTTTGACAGTTTGGCAACATTGCACCAGCTCCCAAGCAAAGTCCATGGGTGAGGAAGTGGGCAGATGTTGCTACGAAGTGATTGTTTCAGTCACATTGCTGCAGTCTGCCCCAAGTAAATCTACTTATACTGCCAGTCAAAAGTTTGAACACACAATCCCCTTCCGTGTTTGTTCTTTGTTCTTATAATTTACAACATTTTGTCCAAAGTAGCCACATTTACTGTAGCCACATGTACTGAATTTTGCAAACAGATTCACAAAGTAGAATCCAGAATGGCTGGTGCTCCTTGCCAAAAGTTAATTTGTGCATTTTCTTCCCTTCATTATATGCTTTACGCTGGAGATTTTCAACTTTTTTGAGTAATACACTTTTAGATTAAGAAAAAACAACACCACACCACCCACCAAAAATGTTAGAAAATGACACATTAAGGCCCATTTATACTCTACATTAAGGATGTGGAGGGGGCGTTCCCTCCGGGATCCATCATTAACGTAGGAAATGGAGCAGTGCCACCGGAAACTGTGGGGGGCGCTCTAGCACAGTACAGCTCACGGAAGAATAGAAGAAGAACAGAACGCAACTTCAAACACCGAAAGTGTAACAGAAATGGCTCAACTTTTTGAGGACAGCCTGTGCCATAGACTGTATATATTAGTGACATCTTGGAGGCAAAAACAGGATGCAACTACATTTGCATGAATGTCGTACGACGTGGGGGAAGCTAAGTACCTGCTAGCCTACAGACACGCTAAAACTTCACGAAGGAGTGTTAAACAAAGTCATATTACAGTGTTGTAAGTGTAAACACTTACCCACAAGTGCAGTCGAGTGTGTCTCAGGTAAAACTATGTCCAAATTGAATAAATACAAAATGCGAAGGTCCCACTTGGTCCAACCCGTTACCATAACAACAGGTAATCAAATCCTAGCACGGCAGTCATTTGTCAGATTATTTGCTGTGATATCTTAATAATGGAGCAAAAAATTTAAAATGGATCAGATCACTTATTAGAGGGAACAAATAAAATGTTTGAGAGCATAATGACTCATGACAAAAAAATTTCACTTAGTATTTTCAGAGAGAAATCCAATGTAACTCCACACTAGAGAACAGTCTGAAGTCCACACTGCGCACTAGTGGATGTATCGTGTACATCCACGCCCACGTCAAGTACGTATTTGAGTATAAATGCCAGCGACGTATGACAACGTTTGATACACAACGCACTTGCGTAGAGTATAAATGGGCCTTTAGAGTCTAATCCAGTACATGTAAACCACAGTTTAGGTTTCAAATATGTTCATACTCAGTGTGAACTGTGGGTCGGTTTCAATGTACACAAAACTATATTTATATAGCACTTATCACAAAGCACTTTACATTAAAAAAATATAACATGCAATACAATAAAAATATTATAGGGCAGTAGGAAGTGCAGAAATTACCTGGTTTTCCCTACTGCCACCCGCTGACATGGAAGAATATTTTTCTACCGGCCACTACATTGATGGCACCCATGCTGAACAATTGTGTGCGGTAAATAAATAATTTTTGGACATATTAAGTGATATTGGATAATTTCACGCAGCACATCAGACAATCTCTCATGTCACGATAGTAATAAATGGTACAATGGCTGAAAATGATGGCTTTAGACCATCAGTTGTCTTGTGCAGAGTATGGTTTCATACAGACTCAGTAGTCCTATTAGTGCTGCTACAACTAATGTACAAATCTTTATTATGGCGAGAAACAGTTACATAAAGGCAAAAAGGCAATCCATCATTACTTTAAGACATGAAGGTCAGTCAATGCAAAAAATCTAAAGAAGTGCAGTCACAAAAACCACAAAACACTGATGAAACAAGCACTCATGAGGACTGCCCCAGCAAAGTGAGACTGTCTCTGCTGCAGAGGATGAGTTTATTAGAATTACCAGCCTCAGAGACACCTGAGGACACATTCATAAAGTAACGATAGTCTTCTCTTTTTACTTACTTGCGCGTTCTTTGCTACAATACTTCTTTGTGCAGTAGTTAGGGCTATTGGTTCTGTACCTTTCCTCTATCATTACTTTAACAAACGAAGGTCAGTCAATGCAAAAAAAAGTACAAATTGTGTGGTCCCAAGTGCAGTCACCAAAACCATCCCCACTGTGATGAAACTGGTTCTCATTAACAGCTTCAGACACCTTCAATTTACAACACCTCTCATAGCATAAGGTGGCCTGACATGAATATTTTACTGTGAGAACACTTTGGCCATACGATCCACTTCTAGTTTGTTGCATATATTGTACATACTTTGTCCTACGTAACAATATTGTTCAATAACATGGAGAAATACAATCCTTTACTTTTGCTTCTGCAACTTAGGATTTGAAGGAGTTCTCCAGTGCTTTAAAAATTCCCCTTGTTTTCATTACTCCAGTGGACAGCCCCCTGCAGCTCGCCTCTGATCCACCTCAGATGTGTGAATCAGTGGGGATTTGCTGTCAATCTCACACTCAACCTCTCATAAACCACTGGCGAAGTCCAATTAACATTTCTCTCGTTTTTCCACGACTTGGCGTTGCACATGAAGGGTGAGCAGGTCTGACAGGCACACAGCACACCCATGTTTTATCGTTGCCACACATCAGGGTTTCTCTTTGCACCGTGACACAGACAGTGAGCTAACGTGACTCCCCTTTCCTCACTGTCAGGATAATACATGGTTTTTCAGTTAGTGCCTGTGATCTACCGGAAGCAATATTTTATAAAAGGTAGCAAATGTTACCTCGCTCTAGACTGCCGTTGTATAATATGACAAATAATCCTCATAGCCTTCCTAAAGACCTTGCCAATTGCTTTCCCAGTAGAATAAAGTACATTTCATTAGCAACATTGTACACTGATCATCACAATGTAGATAGTTTTATTTACAGTAAACTCTGCAACTCTTGACTCGAGTGTGTGACTGTAAATTGCCTCTTAACGTTCTGTTTCTTAACTCACCGCATACCTTTTGTTTTAACCTTTTACACACCATGTGGCAGGGAAAAACTATATTTTGACTCTGTACTATATGTCCTGTATGAGGCAGAAATAAAAATAAAGCTGACTTTGAAAGGAACCTGTCTTTGTTTCATGAAATCTGGCAAAGATCACTTAACACTAGAACCACATGGATTTGCTAATAGAGCTGGATGACACATGACAATATGCTGCCACAACAGAAATGTTCACATCACTGAATCTGATAATTATTACAATACACAAAGGTTTTAAGAAAATCTAAATGCAAATGATGCAAAACGATGTCAAGACAAAAACAAGCCAAACACTAAAAAGGAAAAAAAAAGCAAAAAAATCAAAATGCAAAAAAAGACAGAAAGACTAAAATGACATAAAAGAGATGAAAACAAAAAATAAAACAGTCATATAATCTAAAAAAGCATAAAAGATGTGAAAATATGGAAAATGAGCAAAAAAAATAGTAAAAAGGCAAATGATGAAAAAGGAAGAAAATGCTGTAAAAGAAGATTCATTTATGTAAAGGACACAAAAGAATCCAAAAGATACAACAAGATGAAAACTATATCTCTGATTATGAAATTTAATTTTTAGAATTTTGTTGCTTTTGACTGATATTGTTTTTGATGTTTCAATATTTGTTTGGCTCATGAATTTGTCTCTTATTCAGTCTTAATGGCTTTACTTGCTGTTCAGATCACAAACTGACACTGTAGCCAAAAAATGTCTAAATGTGCAAAACTCCATGCATTTCAGTTGGAGCAAATTTTACACCGTGGTTGTTGGGGAAAAATATTTTATCTGAATATATATGGACTGTGGAATGTAACAACACAATTTAATGTCACAAACTGGAGGCTACAATATTTTATTAAAACAGAGGCACAAGGTAAATTTCACACATTGGCAGTTACAGTTTAGTGTGCTGCTCCCTACAGAGTATTGTATGAACTTAAGCTAAACAACAAAAAATAAAATGCCACTGGACATTTTCAGCCAGCCGGTAACATACCACCAATCAGTGACCTCAAATTCTGCTTAATGCTTGTTTAAACAAAATACCCAATGTCTACCAGTTTATTCTGTGTACGTGTAAAAGACTGAAATGCCTGAAGCTAAACCTTAGAATATAACTCTGCAGGGGGAAGAGTATGATAAAGAGAGTGCCCAAGTGAATAAAACACAGGCTTTCCCTTGAAGAATCTGAAACCTTCCAAATGTGACCAAAAGGCATACCCACCACAGAGATGCTTTTAAGCCAGAGGCAGCCCTCAGGATCTCAGCAGAAACGCACAACGATTACATAATGACAGCTCATCTTTAAGAGCTATTTTAAAAAGGGGAAAGTCTCTGAGCAAACACTCAAATGTGAGATGGAAATCCAATCCACCTAATAGTACATTAACTATTCATGCAGCATATTGCCAATCAAATAGGTCTGGGGTTTACAAAGGAAATGTACTCATAAAACACTGGTCAAATGTGCAAAAGCACAAGTTCTTGTGTGACTGCACTACAGAGTCATGTTAGCCTTCCTTTCACAGTAACCATGGTGGTTCCTTTAAATACAGTGAGTGATATTATACTTTTTGGAACACACTAATATTGAATTCTGGTTCCAAAAGCTACATATTAATTTTAGGCATTATTGAGACACTTTGTGGCAAGTTAACATGGATCCACTGTAGAACCACAGTAAGCAGAAATAGATACTATGGAAGACACCGGATCCTACACTGGAATAGAGGAAGTCACGACCTGACCATATCATATACTCTAGGTCACCCTCATACCACAGAAATGGAAGACCCCTCGCTGACGTCAAAAGAACTCCAAAGTCAGGATAAAAGCTGAGGACCTGAATGTCCAAGTTCATCAGAATGTAAACTGTCTTACATGTGCTTTTTCTTTAAATGCTGATTACAAATATTCGATAAATCTGGCTGAAATTCCGGATTCTCTCCCAGTATTTGATTACGTCCATCTCTCTCACTTTCCCTGACAAATGTGGGCAAGGAACAGAGCTGTGCAATGAGGTCGATGCACAAGTAACGTAAACTGTAATGCCACCAGCAGCCACCGGGGCACTGTTCATTCGGCTCAAAAAAGCTATGCCTCCCATAGACTTATATTGGTCTCAAAAAATACTGAGCAAATAAATTTCGTCACAAGTCATCATGGTCTCAAACATTTTATTTTGATGCTCTAATTAGAGATCTAGGAGTCCATCTTTAACTTTTCTGTCCATATTTAATATATTACATTGCTATGGCAAATCATTGGCCAAAGTTGGACCCTGGATAGCTTCCTTTTAGTTAAAAATAAAAAGTTTTTCCTGAGACACTTAACTATAATTGTTGGTAAGTGCTTATCCTGACAGCACTTTACTATCACTTTGTTTTGCGCAGCTTGATAAAGTTTTACAGGCAGTAAGCTAGCATGTAGCGCTAGCTTGCCCATAAGAGCCCTGGTATACTACTGAAGCTCTGCCATAATTCATCCAGATATGGTTATATCCTGTTTATGTCTCCAAAATGTCATCCAGGAATTGACAACCCAATTGACCTCAAAAGAGCTGTTCAGAATCCAAGAGATGGCACTAATACTGTATATGCAGTTTATGCTTACATCACATCACACTTTGACACTAGAACAGCCATCGAGTCAAATTTACCAGAATGTGGCGCTGTGGATTCCTTTCAATATGACTAATGTTGAGAGAAAAGAAGAAGTGCACCCTGTTTTCTCATTCCCATCAAAAATTGGGTCTTTTTCACTTATGAGACATGAATCATCAACATCCTGACCACTGGTGGTGCACTTAGTTTATCAGAATATGTGGGAACACGTGGCAAATAGCTGTTGAATGTTTGATATCTCTCAATTTGAAAAAAGAAGTTTCTATTTGTCTGATGTGTATTTACTCTGTGCCAAGATCCGCCACAAGTAAGAACACTGTCACCTGATTCTAAATGTTTATTCAAATTTGAAATTTCCCATTAATCTTTTCTAATGTGAAGCTTCAAAACAAGCATTAAATTTGTAATCTGAGTTGGAGAGTCCATTGTTTGAAACCATTATGGCGACTAAAGACACAGAGTTCTCAGAGCCAGAAGTGTTGCATTCTTTTATTCATTTTACTGGGTAATGTACAAACATGGCAGTACTAATAATCATAAAAACAGAATGTCAGATCTGATGATTGACAAGACTGATGGCCCACTTCTGCCTATTGCAAAGATTTTTAAAGACTTCTTTAAACTAAACAATTCTCTTTTTTTTCCTTCTTATTTACCATGTTGGGTCCAACTCAACACTTCATACCATGGCATTACATAAAGATGTTTCCCAGGAAGCAATAAAATTTGCTTTAACAGCATTGACAGAAATAATTTGCTGCCATTTTGTTACTGACGGTGAAGGCCAGAGATGAATCATTTTAATGTTTTCTCCTCCATAATGAGGAAACCCAGAGTGTAATAATCTCAACATAATGCAGACTGCTTTGTGTCCCTCTGTAAGCAATGAAAGTCTAATTACTAATTCTAAATACTGCAGGTTTTTAAAATTCCACACTCTGACATTATCTCTTGTTGATGATAGTGATGTGTCAAGTGTGTTCCGTTTTACTGCATGGCCTTTGTTCTGCTTAAAGTGATACTAAACGCTGACATTAACTGATACAGTTGATAGATCCAGTTGATAGACTGTAAAGCAGGGGGTCTCAAACTCGTGCCATGGAGAACTGAGACCCTGCAGGTTTTCTATCCAACCAGTCACTAAAGCAGGTGATTTCACTGATCAGCAATCGGAGGGGATAATCAGTAAACCTGCTGGTTGGAGAGAAAACCTGC
>JAQQAE010017659.1:0-11403 GCA_029823295.1 Pseudamia nigra
TTTTACCTGAAGGAAGGCTCCATTTTTATTTATTTTTGTTATTCCCTGACTTAAGAAGTTTTTTCAGTTATATTTAATTTATTTATTTAGACAGACAATGTTGAGTGGTCTTAAGACAAATGTTTATTTTTTGCATGCAGGTTATGCTGTTATATCGTCCCTACCAATGTTGAGACCAAACCTACGCCCTTGCATTCACCAACCTTTTACTCTAATTGAGATTATAAATTAGCTGTGGGCTCAGTTTGCATAGAACACTATGTAACAAAATCACAGTGTGAGCCAAACCCAAATGATTGCAGAATCACTGAACCAGTCCATGTTTGACTGTTCAGAGGCCTGGGCGTAATCACCAGGGGATCTGCTTTTGACTGGTGCTCTGGGACTGACACATACACATGGGCACACAAGGGGGGGTTTGCGCTAATACACATGCAACGGTGAAGCGCACACGCACACAAACGTGGGCCCACATATGCATACTTTGTGTGGGAGTTTATATGTGTCTCTGAGGGAAACTGTTTCATTAGAGCCAACTTCATTCAGTTGCTAAGTGAGAACACTCGCAGAGAAAAACACACAGAGCCGTACACCTACGCATCACCTTCAGGTCTAGGGGAGATTATTGTTTATCTTTATAAACGTAGTTAAAAAAAAGCCCTCCCCTTTATGCAAAAATCTCACAATTACCAAGCTCTTTCAGACATGATTGCCAGAGGTTACCTGTTGCAATCTCACAAAAAACACAAACTAAATACCAATTTAAAATCACTATGGAAGTCTGCTCGGGGATCTTGTTTCTGAAATCAGCTTATTTCTGTAAACACGTTTCTGCAGAGATACAAAATACTGCCTGATAGCGTCTGACACTTAAGGATTTATTATGTCTCCTATTGATAAAACGGATGAAGATTTTCAGTCTGGAGCTCTCTCTGGGCGTAATCACTGAAAAGCTTCATCGTAATAGTTGGAATACACACTTGAACAATGTTTTCTGACTGCTAAGAAAGCACTAATGACAGATCTGTCTTGGAGGATGGTCTGTGATTGGGTGGGTCACCTCCAGCTTGTCAGTACGCAGCAATTTCTGGCTGGAGGAAGATCCAGTGGTGACAGAGACAGGTGGGCTGCTGGGGACAATGACAGGCGTGCTGGGCAAGATGTCTGTGGGCACCAGGCCCATGCTGTGGGACATCGGAGTCAGGTAGGGTGTGTAGCTCAAACCCGCACTGGAACCCAAGCCTTGGCTGACTGGAAATGTCTGCTGTGGATAGACAGAACACACGTTATGACATTAGTTATACCAGGGGGTCACATGTGGCTCTTTAGCTCCTCCCAGGTGGCTCCTGTGGCCTTGTGATGGAAGTAATATATTAATAAATCAAACTGAGCAAAGTAAGCACTAGATCAATACGAAAAATCGATTACATAGTGAATAAAAATTAAGGCAAAACTGATACAAATAGTCTACAAAATGAAGAAAATAATCAAGAAGATGAACAGGATCAAAACATTATAATACATAAAATTAAAAAAATGAGTAAAAATAAGCAAAATGTTGAAATAAATTTGACAAACCTGAGTAAAATAATAAAAACAATCCATTTTCATTCAGTCAACAAACATCGACTGAATGAAAATGGATTAAAAAAAAGTATAAAATAACCAGAGAATTGAACCAAAATCTGCAAAAATTAATGAAATAAATTTAAAGAATCAGCAAAAAAACTAACCAAACAAACTGTTAAATTAAATTGTACAAAAACAAGCAAATAATCAAGGAAAAATTAATAAACAAAATGAACAAAAATATGAATAAAATAACAAACTGGTGTCAACATGTTGGCAGCTAAAATATGAGTCATATTTCATGAGGTACAAAAAGGATTGGAAAAAATTTTGTGACTCTAGACACATGTTTTATTTTTTCTTCTCATCCAAAAATGGCTGTTTAGATTGAGTTAGACCAGAGACAAAAAGTAGTGAAAGGACAAAGTGGGTAAATGATGGATCCACAGAGAGACACTGGGAAACAGAAGGTCAAAGGCAAAGGCAGAGTATCAGATGAAAACGAAGGCAAAGAGACATAAGAGACAGATACAGTGAGGGGTACAGCTGTGGAGAGCGGTGGCTGAGAATGAGTGTGGAAGTGGGAGAGGAGTTTTTTTTTAACCTCTGTGTATCTTGGGAATATTTGCTGAGCAGGCATGTTCTTTTTTCTGCTACACCCAGCCTTACATCACTGCAGTTAAACACATTCACACCTGGCAGCTGTCCTGTGCAAACGCAGCCCACCAGTGACTGCTGAGAAGGTGTGGGAGCAGTTGGTGACTTGGCACTTTGCTCAAGGGCATCCAATTATGAGGACTCATTTCAACATCATTTGGCTATTTTTCCTCAGATCTTCCTGACCTGAGAGACAACACAATCGAAGCTGAATAAATGAAGTGGACATAACTACGGTCATGTTACCCTTTGGTTTAGGGGCGACTAATCTAAAGCCTCAAGTCTGCATTTTACATTTCAAATCACACCATGTTTGAATGAGAGCAATGAGCTTAGGAGGATGACTGAGGCACTACCAATAGAGCAGCAGTGGTCAAGCAATTCATTGATTAGGTGTCAGCAACTAATCAGCAGCTATTTTGATAATTATTTGTTTGAGTGGTTAAATTTCACTGATTCCATCTTCTTCAAGTTGAATATTTTCTGGTTTCTTTACTCCTATAGGACAGAAAACTCGTTCACTGAATGAGAATTATTTAGTTTCAGGCTAAACTATGGATAATTCTAATGTACTGAACACACTGACCACTCTGGTGCCTAGTAAATGTTTAAATTAATTTCAGTTTACTTGCTACATGTTAATGCATACAGTCGAGTTTGACCTCTACCCGTCTGAGCAGTATGTAAACGAGTTAATTAGCACAGTAGCTGACCATGAAGCTAAACTGTGTTCAGAGACCAGACATTGTAATAAATGTCATTAAACAAAAGTGACAAATTCAGCACACACCGTATTTTTTTAAATTGTCAGTCATGTTTCTCTTATAACTATTTCTGCGCTGGCTTCCATTTTAAGCTGAGGTTCCTGCCCCTTGGATCTAATCCCAACAGATTAGATAGTGCATGTTTATCTAGTAGAAACTTGCATCGATGTATTGTTAGAGACTCATATTTTATCAATGAATCATCTCCTACTTCAGAGTTACCACTTCTGCCAAGACACTCGTCTCGTGTTGCCGGGAATGGTAAACGCAGTCGAATCTATCAAATAGCTGAAACAAGTTAATGCATTTATGGGTTTTAACAAAGCCTAAGATTTTATGGGTGAGTCACAAAGCACTAACCACAGGCTGCATGGTGGTTCCCGGGATCATGAACTGCATCTGTTGAGCCAACATGGCGGCCGCTGTCTTCTGCTGGATCAGGTTATTTCGCCCGTTGATCTCCAGCTGGGTCTTCAGGTGAGCAGGTGGGTGGAGGTATTTGCAGTTCTCTCTCGTGCAGCGGCCCTGAGAATGAAATGGAGATAAAAAAAAAGGTCATTAGCAGTCGTGTGTGAACATCTCTGATCAAACTAATGCCGTCTTTTGACAATACACCTGACTATGAACGGGTTTGATGCCTGCCTGGGGATGTGGCAGATTTCTGTTCACCGAATCGGATAAAACACCAAGTGCTTAAAGGCAGCTTACATATTCATACTTAGGGAGTGTGAAATGTATGAAATTATGAGAATCACATGTTGAAGAGCCAAAGAGGGTAGCTCTAAGCTCTGAAAAAAACAGAAGATCACCTGTTTCTGACTTTGTAACCTCCATTCGCTGCCAGCATGAGCATACTGACTGGCTGGAATTCAATTCAGAAGATGGAAATAGGGGAGCAAAGTGCTCAGGGTTTATCTGATCCTAGTCATTATGATTAAATCTGAAGCTTTATGATGGACAGGTCACCTCGTATTCTCTGTGGAAATGCAAATCCAGAGTAGGCAGGGTCAGACTTACAAAGACCCTGGAGGATGAAGGCAATTACACTGTCAACCCAGAGGCTAATGGCAAACACAATAATCCAATATGGATTCTCACGGCCGCTCATACTGCCAGCAGAGTGGGTGGAATTGAGGAGAGAGGTCAGGAGGGAGTGACAAAACGGAGGGGAGAATACAGTGGAGGAAAAAAGAGACTCGGGCTGTTGGGGGAAGATGGAAAGTAAATGTGTGTGCAGAGCGGTAAGGAGAGATGAGTAGAGTGGAGTGATATGAATACGAAGAGAGGAGACAAGGAAAGGCCACGAGAACAAGAGGAAAGGACACAACGCAACCACAATGATGTGGCGTGTATTGGAGGAATGGGAAGGAGGTTGAGGACAGATGAAAAGTAGTCAATCACAGGCAGGTTCAGGTGCTTATGTCATATGGGACGACCAAAAAAAACAAAGGCCTCATTGGCAACGCAATGCAGCGATGTCATTAATTTCCTCTTACAGGGAAACAGGAACACTTAAAGATGGGGCTGCTCGATTCATACAAAAATCATAACTAGTTCATTTTCTTCATTTTGATTCTTGTTTTAATCATTTTGGTTCATATTTATTCAATTTGCTTCAAATTTTGTTTCAGTCTCTTGATTATTCCATTCATTTTGCTTCTTGTTTTATTCATTCTGGTTCATATTGATCCATTTTTATTCTTGTTTTGGTCATTTTTGGACATTTTCCTGATTATTTAATTCATTTTGCTTCTTGTTTCAATTATTTTGCCTCACATTCATGCATTTAGCTTTTTGGTTTAATGACTTTGGTTCATATTGAATCATTTTTCTTCAAATTTTGTTTTACTCTCTTGATGATTTTGTTCATTTTTGTGCATTTTCTTGATTATTTCATTCATTTTTCTCTAGTCTGATTCTTATTTTGTTCATTATACTTTCCTCATTTTGTTCTTGGCTTTCTTTCTTAAATTGTTCATTTTTTCATTATTTTGTACATTGTATTCCTTACTTTGTTCTCGTTCCTTTTGTTTTTACCTTTGCCCATGTTTATTTAATTTTCTTGTATTTTGCTCATTTCATTACAGGTTTTGTTCATTTTTAGCTCATTTTTAATCCATTCCCTCCCAACATTGTTAATTTTGCTTCACGGTTCTTCTAATTCTGTTCATTTTCGTTCATCTTTTTGATTCGTTCTTTTTTTCCATTATTTTTCTCCTTTCAGTGAAAATATTAGGGGCACAAAGTGAAAGTCCGTTAGGATTAATTCAGTTTATGCCTGGATATGGTAGTTACGGAAAATTTGACCCCTCGTTTTCTTTAAAATCGAACATGATTGAGTCGAGACACTTGATCATGAAATAAATCACACATCACAAGATCCAGTTCTAGGGTTCACGCAGTTTTGATGAGCTGCTGAGCTGCTGCACTTTGCCGCTGTAGGAAAAACTGTGCATGTAAAATGGACTTTGTTATTTTATTGTAGACCACTCTGGGACTGAATTTCATGGGATTAAACAAATCGGTAGCTCTGACACCACTGTGCAACAAATCTTAGTGTTTGCGCTTTGTCGGATTCATTGAAAACAAATTGTTTCCTGACAGCTGAGATGCCTGTGGCGTTCTTTTTGACAAATGGCTAAAACACAAATTTGATTATCTTGTTTTCAGAAGCAAAAATCATAACTGAAAATACCCTTTGATTGTTTCCTCAGCTTTAAAATGGTGCACAATTACATCAGTTACACCAAAAACATGCTTAAAAATTGCACATAATCCAATTTACCGTGTTTAGATCACATGGAAGGGGGTCTGTACAGATCCATGTACTGTATGTGTCGTGTGGGGTTTTGTGGGTTCACTGACCTGGGTTATATTTAACATGACACGAGACTCCAGTGGAAACAGATGCTTGAACTTGCCAACTTAATTTGTATACTGGTTTACAATTACTTCATTTGTGTTTCAACATACTGCTCTAATGGGCATCAATCCCTTATGTATAGTTGTCTGATAAGAATAATTCTTACTGTGTTCATAGGCTCCTCATTATTTGTTTACGTGCATGAATATACTTTTAAATGCACAAAAGAAAGTTATGTTATTCTTATTCTTTCTATTCTTAGTAAAGCACATAACTGGAACACATCCCATGGGCCAAGATGTAGAATGAATAATATGGATTATTACTGTTAGCGCCAAAGCTCATAAGCTTTAAAGTGTCACTCACGTACTGCTTTGGCAGAAAGTGGACCTTTTTAAGTCTATAGATCCATCCTGAGCACTTTGTTGAGTGACGTGACGTGGCCGGGCAAACACAGAGGAACTTTTAATCAAGTGCAGCTCAAGGTATTAACCCTCATCACAGTGTAAAAAACCAATAATCTTCTAGTCTCATCATAGGAAAACTAATAAAACTAAATAAATCTTTTTTTCCTCTGACTGATGTTGAAGACATCCCACAGATCATCAAACACATTTGTACTGTTACAATTACTTTCAACTGACTTGAAGCATGAGGATATTGAGCCTGCTGACACATTATGGGCTGCTGTGGTATTTTTTTCACCTAATAATCACACTAACATGGATTATGTTGTTTTTCTCCTCACATTCCGGCTGCAGAAGAATCGGATTGCAGGTTTGACAGTCAGAGTGACCTCTGAGCTGCTCCGGCCTCCACAGCCACCAATACCCCCGCCGTTATGGTTCACATGGACAAAAATCGCACCTGCCCACACACATGCATACTCAACTGTATGTTCACAACAAAACAAGCACATTTATCAGAATCGCCCACGTGTGCAAATGCAGGTTTTAATACCCACAGTGTCCAGACCAGAGAAATAATGTTAGCGCTGATCTCCACAACAAAAAACCTCAAAGGTGTCAAAACTAATTGGAGTCTCATGCGCCGCCGTAGACACAGACTGATATGTGTTTATGTGTGTCTTGTGTGTCCATTGTGGAGAATGTGTGGGCACGTGTATGTGTGTGTGCGCAGGAGACAATCATGTGGGCGGGTGTGACTCTGTATGAGAGAAGGAGCTGGTGCTGAAGCTGTGCTCTGGATGGTGTCCCAAACTGAGTCTGCAGGGAAGCGCAGTGCCATCATCGCGCCCTACAGTGATCACAGACGCAAATAACAGCGAGTGCATGCTTCACAGATGCACTGCTCGACCCTCACTTCATCACTTATGAGGATGCAAAGTGAAGCCATTACCTCCTTTTTGCCCTATGCACACTTATCTATAGCTTGTCAGGGATGCGTGCTTTGCACAGTAGATCACTATTCGTCGCAGTTACAGTGATGAGGTAAATGGTGAAGCTACTTGGAAATGTGTTTCATAAGATACTAAGTCCATGTGTTGGCTGGGTAAAAGCCCCTGCCTACCTGTTATTTGGTGGGCAATAACCCCAACTTGTTAAAGAAACTTGGTTGTATGCAGGTATGTGAATGTGTAATATTGCTGATGACCACTAGATGTCCACTCTAAAAATTCCTGGCTGCAGCTGACTCTTGTTCCAGTTTTAGTCCCAGCCAATGGGCAATGACCAGGGCTGTAATTTGTGGATGATGCCGAAGTAAATTTTTCCTGTTATTAAGATATTATGGCAAATAATCTGATAAATCACCACTGTGCTGGGATTTGATTGAAAGGTTGCTATTGGTGGAGTTGGACTGAGTCAGACCTTCGTAATTTGGAGTAGAACATCATTTTTCCTGACAGACACTTGACTGTAGTTATGGGTAAGTGCACTAACAACACTGTAATATGACTTTGCTCGACAATGTTTGATGAAGTTTTACTGAGTCAGTAAGCTAGCAGTTATCATTAGCCATAAGGCCCCTGACATACTACGCTCCCGTAACTCTGCCGCCATACATTCAAATATATTTCTATTCTATTTTTGGCTCCAAAATATCAGAGAAGTGAGAACCAGACTGGCGTCAAAACAGCCATTCAGAAACCAATGAGTGGCTGATGGTCACTTTGTCCATTAATGTGTGCAGTCTAGGGCTCTGGCCCATCAGCCAGTAGAATTCTACATATTAAAGTCATTATTCTGTGTTTATATAGCTTTTAGTCAGAATGTGACCCTGAAACATATTGAAAGAGTTTTCTGTTTAAAAGTGGGCACTTATAACAACTCATAGTAAACTCACAGCATGTGCGGCAGAGTTACAAAGGAACCTTAATTAAAAAAATCAACTTAAACTTTAATAGAAGGATTTGATGATGATTGACAGGTGTGATAGAAAGCTCACCTCACCTGTTAAATCAGACTGAATAAAATGCATTTTTTTCCTTGACAGACAAATCTGGGTAGCACTCGTGCCTCACAGCAAGAAGGTCATGGGTTCAATCCCAACACCAGGTGGTGGGGCCTTTTATGTGTGGAGTTTGCATGTTCTCCCTGTGTCTGCATGGGTTCTCTCTGGGTACTCCAGCTTCCTCCCACAACTAAAAACATGTACCGGTACTTAATTGTCAATAGTTGTCTGCCTCAAAATGTGAAGTGCCTAGAGATAATCAGCGATTATGATTGGCGCTATACAAATAAAATTGAATTGAAAATCTATTGCCTTTGTGAAGACGATTTACTAATGACATTTAATTTGAGCATGGCCTGTCAGCTACATTAACCAGATGGTGTGGATTTGCTACAGTGGTATACGGTACCTGGTCTGAGCGAGTCTATATTAAAGCCAGTTGAGAAGTTAAAATTGTTGTCCTCAAACACAACTGTATGTGTTAACATTTCGCAAGTAGCTTAAATTACCACTTGAGTAAGCAGTGTTCTTACTAGTGCATGTTTAGTGTTTGAAGTTGTAGCTTGATGTCCAAACAATGAAGATGCCAAACTCAAGCTTTCAAAACAGCCATCCTTTAACTAATGTGTCATGTCAGAGAAACAATGTTCACTACCATTAAACAGTCTGTCTCTTTCAGTCAGATGTGAAAATGAGACAAGAAAGAAAATGCTTGAAATCCTAATAAAGTATCACCTGGTTCAGAGTATATGGATTTATTATATATTCAGAGCTTAAGGCTATCAAAAGGCCCAGAACACTGTGAATGAGTGCAAACATACGGTTTGTTCAAGAGATCAGCTCATTTGCCGGAAATACTACGAGATACTCCACAAGGTAAGGCTAAATTCTGAACTAATCCTGTAAAAGAGATTCAGGCATTCACAGCTGTCATACAGTAACAATGCTGATCAAAACCTCCTACACCCACACTCACACATATCCTGATGCATTCATTAAACTCAGGGAGGTGTTAATTTATTGGTGGTGTGCACATCAGTTAAAAAGCTTTCACCCACATCACATCTTTCTGATAAGCCTCAGAGTAAGGATGAAAATCTGCTTCATGGCACACATAATTCTTCCTTAAATAAATAAAACATGCTAAGGCCAACTGCAAGAACTGACAAGGTAATAATGATGGCTACACGGTGAATTTGGAGGGTGGGATTATTACTAATTATCATCAGCTCACCACACTTGAGAATTCAAAGCATATAAGATGAGGTAAGCTCTGTTGAGCGGCAGCACTGCATCATACATAAAACGGGGGAGTGCTTATAGCTCAGACGGTGAGGTGGTCCACAGACGCAACAATGACAGAGCTAAAATGCAGTGTGCCACCATGTGGTTGCAGACCCTTGTCTTACTGCGAGGGCGGTAGACACACGCAAACACCCACATAAAAAGACACAGATACCCAGAGTGAGTGCACTGTGCCTTCTGTCTAAGCCACCCACTCGGAGCAGCGCAGAGATCCATTCATTGTGGGCATTGCTTTCGAGCAGCCGTCTATGAAAAGGATCTTTGAAAGCACCGAGGCACCTCTGTGATTCACGCGCCAGCCAGCGGTGTGTAGTCATAGCTACACAGTGAAATTATACCTTACAGCAGGGGTACTCACATGGCAACATCTCATTGTAGGCTGCACTGTTGCCCCTGTGTGCTTGAAACACTATGATCCATTCTGTGACATACACTAATAACTGCTTTGATTCAGATTGGATAATTATCTCCTTGCATTGCACTGGAAAATGAATGACAGAGACATCAGCGATAAATTATTGGTTGGTTGCTTCAAAATTGATCATGTGTCCAAGAGTTTATAAAAGCGACAATACTGCTGGCATGTTCCCGAAATCCACACGGCCACTGCCAAAGAGACAGCTTTTAGTCTTTGCCAAGTTCTCATAGAGTAGTGATGTCGATAAAAATGTGCTGTATATGAGGGGTTACCCAGAGGGGACGAGGATAAAGAAGCTAATTTCATAAATAGATTAGGATTACACTCACTTCATCCACTGAGACATCTTTAACTATTAGTTCTCCTCATCACGGCTCATTAATTATGTCATTTTTAAATAGGTCTCAAATGATGGATTAGAAGGGTTTATTTAAAATTTTTTATACACATACAATATTGATTACTATAAACAGCAATTTAAGAGTTTAAGTTTGGCTGTTTAGTATTATGAAATCTGACTGTAGTGCAAATGACAGGGACGATTTTGACCCTGCAGCACTTCAACAATAGCAGTAGATACAGGTGACATACAAAGAGATATAAAACCCAAGTATGGAAATATTCCTGCCATGTCTATACAGTGACAGACATCCTTAATGTAGCTGCGCAGTTGTACTCTAATAATGTTTCCAGTGTCAACTAGGGGTGTCTGGATGTCCTTCCACTGTCAACAGGCAACATTTCAAGAGCGAAATATGCTGCTGATGCTAACCAGATACAGGCAGGCCAGTGAGTCAGATGTATCCTTCAGGTTCCTGATTTTATGTCAGTATTTAATTTAAATAGATGTCCCCTTAAGCTCTTGAGAAAAGTCTGACAGGAAGGCTCAGAAAATATTTTTCCTGCAATTTCAAGGCTGTTTCAGATTGTCTGCTGAAGTGGCATCGAAAAGGACTAATTTAAAAACCCAATTAAATCATGTTTTTACTTGAAAACTAGATTAAATTTAATTCTCTTACACATCCTATCTCGAGTTTTTCAGTATTAACGCTTTAGCAGTATTAACGTTTCAGTTGTAAAATAGACACCTCTTTAGGATGGAATGAGCAACTATTCAATGTCCTTGAAGAAAGTTAGGGGGCACACTAAACAAATAAATGTTTACAGCTCTGCTGAGTATTTGTCAAGATACTGGATCAGCGAGGACACTGTTCTGGAGCTAAACAAGAAAATGAAACCACAACTATGAATTTATCACTGGATGTTTTAGAGAAGGGTCTGCAACCTGTGGCTCTTTAACCTCTACCCCGTGGCCCAATGGATTTGTCCAATGATAGAAGTAACATCCATCCATTTTCTACCCCTTAATACTCGTGAGGGTTGGGGGGGGGGGGGGGTGCTGGAGCTTAGACCAG
>JAQQAE010017660.1:0-11403 GCA_029823295.1 Pseudamia nigra
GTTGCCAGCTGAAACATAATCACCCATGCAGAAATTATCCATTGGGAGGCTCGTACCTATTTGCTTAGTTAAATCCAGGCGGTGACCTTTTTTTGGCCAGGCAGTGTAATTCATAGAAAGTGCCCATCGTATTTTTACTGTACTGTATATTTTTAAATATACAGAAATACACACAGACCATGTTGTTTAAGGAATGATGCACATTGCATGCATCCATCATATTAAATATACAGTAATTGTTGCAGTAGCTATGCTTCTATATGGTCACATGGCTCCAACAAGCTACCAGCCAATGGTTTATTTTTTATGTCACAGACCAGGATTTTGTCAGTCACTGGCAACACACCAGTCACCTGTCTAATATTAATACCGACACACCCTTGGCGGCGCACAGCAGGTTGCTATCTCACGGTGGGCGCGTGGCGGAAAGTGGGCATTTTCACTGACACAAGATGGGAATACGCCATATGTTTTCTGCTTTACAACAATGTGCTGGGTGGAAGACAGGGCTCCATGTGTAGAAGAGGTAGAGAGAGGCCTTGGAAAATTAAGGAAAAATTAAATCAACCTGCTTTATTTGATCCACACCCTTACAGAAGAATTTAACTGACATACATTTTACAGATACAAATTAAAGTGTCACAGTCGGGAATAATATGATGATATTACAGCTGACTTCTTTTTAAAATGTTTTTAACTTCCTTTATACTGTACCTCTTTTTAGCCTTGGTTTAATCTTTTTATCTTTATTTTATGTCCTGATTTGTGAAACCAAGGGTATTTTAATCATGTATAGACAGTGTTGTTGGTTTGCTTGTTACATGTCTGTGCTTTGAGTGTGAAAAGGATGAATTCACCTGGGTGCAAAACAAGTCTACCTACGGGTACCGGTACTAATAAAAGTAACCTGAACCTGACAGTGTATTAAAAAAAAGAAAAAAACAGCATAAAAAAAACATGAAAAATGTGATATATACAGTCAGTAATGAAAATGTATTTGTATGTGTATATACAAGTCAACTGAGCAACATGCTCATCATAACTGACACATACCCCTTGTTTAATAACCAATTACTCATTGTATGTTATTAAGAAAGCCAATTCATTGAAGGCTGTGTAATACTTTTCTTTTTAGTAGCTTACTGTAGTGAAGTCATGGTTTGTTACTGTAGCCATAACAACAGTCATCTTAATGTGTCCCTAATCATCCTTTACCATGTCAACACAGAAAGCTCATTCATAAGCTACTAATCTGTAAGTGCAAATATGTTTTATTGTAAACAAGTCACCCACATTCTCATGTTTAACAGAACTGGTTTACATTATCAGGTGATTTTGACAATAACATTGTAACATTGTGTATGGTTAGTTTTAGACAGGTCTTAGAAAGGTAAACGCTTTAGCTAATGCAGAAAAAGACCACAAAGATTTTAGAATAAACTGAATTGAATTGAACTGAAGTCAATGAGAATAAAATCAGTAAGATGATTTCAGTCTTCAGTCTGTCATCAGCTGTGGTGTTGAACTATCTGATGGCAGTGAGGATGATGGATCTACCATAAAGATCAGTCTTGGCGTGTAGTGATGTCCACTGCAGCTGCTCCTCTGTTGGGACAGAACGAGGTGAAGAGGATGGTCTGGGTTGTCCATGATGTCCTCCAACTTCTTCTGTGTGCACCTGTCCACCACACCCTTCAGTGAGTCCAGCTTCCCTCCAACCACTGATTCAGGCTTTTTAAGCAATCTGTCCAGTCATTTTACATCTCTCTGTCTGATACTGCCTCCCCAGCAGACATAAAACTGTGTTTACCACTGGCTGGTAAAACGTGCAGCATCTTACGGCAGACATCAAAAGACCTAAGCCTCTGTAGGAAATATAGGTGCCTCTATCCCTTTTAATAGATTGCATCTGTTTTTGTATGTTGCCACACCTCGATGTCCACACTGCAGGTACCGACTAGCTGAAGAGAGGTCTTCTGTGCATCATATGTTGTATTTTCTGTCATTTCTTCTCCTTCCTGCAGTGGTGCTAATCCAACGGATGTTGACATGCCTCCTATAAAAATGGACATGCTGTATAGTACAGCATATTTGGTTGAAGAACTTGTTGATCATACTTTGGCTCTATGTGTTCACTGAAAGGATTAAAAAGATATATGCTACAGCTGCCCTTTTAATTTTGGCTCATGCTTTCAACATTTTGGTGAATCTGCACAATCCAAATGCATGTATTGCAATGAAGCAAAAATAAAGCAATACAATGCCATTACCAGCATTTCCTCTTTGGACTGCACTGACACTCACCTGGATTAGTTTTGTTAATAAAAACATCTAAATTTTATTATTAGTTGGCAATTAAAGGTAGTGCCTTTTTACTACTATCTCTTAGCAAATTTATTGTTCTCCATTACGGGCACTGGACTGCATCCAGTACTGTGTGTAGCATGCCTGTGGATTCCAGATTGAACCCAGAGACATAGGACGGGATGTACAATTTCAGATCAAATAATGTAATACTATACAAGTTATTAAGCACAAAAGAGAATGCATACTAGAGCAACCATGAATACGTGAATAAGTCAAATATCTCCTGGAAAATAAAACATTTTAATCCCTAGCTCATGAAATTTATATAATGTAAGAGTGAGAGAAGGATAAATAAAAGGAGTGGGTATAGGTGAGAAAAAATGAACTGAAAAGAAAAAAACTTTTGCTGTCAAAGTAACAGTGAGGACAGGGTGCAAAAATATAACTTGGGTGACTGAGGGTGTTAAGAGTGAGGATTAAAAGGTACAAGAAAAAAGTGACGATGCAAAAAGCCTGTAAATAAAATATGGCAAAAAAAGATAACTAGAAAAAAAGGGTGAAAAAGAGGCTGGGAGAAGATGACATATTCTCACCGCTAGTGCCCTAAAGCTCTCGTCTCTGCAGCTCCAGCAGCTTGTTGAGTGACAGTCAAGGCCAATTTCATCTATTCCTAACATTTCCACTGCTCTTTACTGTTACACAGTCTGAATGTATTAAACAAGCCATTTGAATCATTATCACACTGTTTATGTGTGTGTGCCAGTCAGCCTGATCGTGTGTTTTGCTCCCTACTTATCTTTCCTCCATCGCTCCAAACAGATTTCCCTCTGTCTATTTATCTTTCTCTTTCTGTGACCAAGGATATCAGCGTTTTTGTTGGGTTATGGTGGCATTCACTTAAATTCACATCAGAGACACAATTCCCACCCCACAACCTTGTGTAAATACAAAACAGTATGGGACATTGTAAACCTACCCCTGCAGCTAATGACATTCAAATGTTTGTTTTGAGGGACTGGGGTTGAGAGATGACAAGGATGATGAGGTTGCTTGGCTTAAATTGTCTGCAGGATAATTCAATACTGTTTGAATTAACCAGAAATCTTAACAAGTCTTGTTCTCAGAGGGGGAAACCCTCTGTGAAAGGCCCTCCTGCTACAACTCCTGCTTGTTGGGAATGTTTATTCAAGTGAACTGAACAAGGAAATTAGATACCCTTCATTCTCAATTCGATGTCCCTGACCCATCAGTGGCAACTGGGCTGCTGAGCTGTGCTGTTTGCCTGTTTGCTTCTTTGCTCCCTGGTAATAACACAGGCTTAGAGGACAAACAAAATGGCGGGTGCAAGCGGATCGGTTTGCTCCTGTGGCCACTGGGAAACCACTGCTGTTTACTCAGCACAAAAGCAAGTAGCAGCTGCGGTGTTCCAGAAAAACGGAGGGATTGGAGCATTATTCTTGACTATGTCCGGTTGTATGAAGTCATATTCTTCTGTCTGACATGCAGTGTAGGGAGGGTCACTTTCAAAATGTATCTCACTACTATTCATTAGATTGTTTACTATTGATCTTACTTTATTGTTTTTGTTCTTACTTACTTAAGAACAATATGGAGGTCTAATTGCAGTAATTTCAGATCCTACCATTCTTCAAAGTCAAGGTCAAGGTCATTTCATAAGCAAGAGGTGAGTAATCTATCAGATTAAAATTTGGTACTATAGGTCAAAATTAGGTTTTTGCAATATTAAAGCCTAATAAGTATGCAAATTAGGTGATGGTTGCCATAATCACTGTTTCCCCTATCCTGACTATGCATGTGTCAAGTTCGGTTAGTGTGGGTCTTTGGACTTTTGAGATACAGAGCTGAATTTTATGACAGTGTAAGAATAGTTTTCTCCAGTACACCCCCCATCTGACCCCAGCTGCAGCATTTTGGATTAACTGCTGAACTAGTAAAGTAGTACAGTAAATAACTAAGCTAGTTATTCGGACATCCCGCTAGTAGGGAGCTACCATAACCCAGCCTCAAACTAATGAATGCATGGACTAGTGTTGCTGCATCACTTTGGGACAAGATACTCCAAATTTTGGTGATGGTTGCGGCAATGAAAGACATTGACATTTGTTTTACAAAAAATAAAATATGCTCCACAATCACCCCCAGATTCCTCACAGATGTTGATTCTTTATGCCAAGGAGAGTAATTTCAGCTTCATCTGCTTTTAGTAAGAAAAAAACTCATCCATGCCATTATGTCTTTGAGACAAGCATGGAGTTATGTTCACATTTTTTCTTGTAAATGAAGTTAATTCAAATGTAATGAAATGAGTACAACCAAATCATAAAAGAGATTTGTTTCAAATGTTTGCTGGTTGGCTGGATTTCCAACTGTATCATCTCACTCACGGCACATCCAGAAATGGAGGAATGTAGGTTTATTTAACGTGTCAATCACTGTTTTCTGAGACTTTGCCAAAACAACTGTCTGGATGAAGACATTTCAAAATGCATCCATTTTTACTCTTTGATTCCATGCAACATGAAATGTATGAAAAAGCTAGAGCATAACAGTAGAGTACAGCTGTAACTGTCCATTGAAATTCTGTTTTCTGCCTGATTAATGGATGCAGAGGCTTATGGCCAGAAAAGAATGCAGACTTATTCCCATTAAGCAGTTTGTTAACTTTAAGAATGTCAACCTTATAATAATGCTATTATTCTATATTCTAAATATAACCCTAATTCCAAAAAAGTAGGGATGCTGTGTAAAATAAAAACAGAATGCAATGATTTGCAAATCTCATAAATCCTTATTTTATTCCCAACAGAATATAAATAACATGTCAGATGTTGGATCTGAGACTTTTTACCATTTTTTTGGAAAATATTAGCTCATTTGGTATTTTATGTTAATGACACATCTAAAAAAGTTGGAACAAGCGATGTTCATAATGACCAGGATGCAGCATTCGCTTCTTCTTTTAACAACTGTCTGTACATGTCTGGGATATGAGGAGACTATGTGCTGGAGTTTTAGGAGAGGAATGTTGTCCCATTCAAGGTCCAGCCATCTGTACATCTGAGAAGCTCTGCCTCTGTCAGATCCTCCTCTTATACCCAGTCATGTCACTGACCTGTTGCCAGTTAACCTAATTAGTTGTCATAATGCTGCTCCAGGTGTTTTTGTTTTATGCCAATTACTTTTACCTTTGGTCCCCCCGTTGCAACTTTTTTGAGATGTGTTACTGCCATCAAATTAAAAATGAGCTAATATTTCCATGAAATGGTAAAATGTCTCAATGTCAACATCTGATTTGTTGTTTAGGTATTATTGGGAATAAAATGGGTTTATGACATTTGCAAATTATTGCATCCTGTTTATTTTATATCCCAACCTTCCTGGAATTGGTGTTGTACATGTATTCCATTCCAACTCCATGTTGGTGCTTACATGACAGTCCTGGAGCATCTGTGCCTGTTTGCCTTTTGGAAGATAATTGAACAAAGGATATCAGATTCATACCTCAGTTCTTCTAAGGCTGAATTCTCCCAATCAGCCCACATGGACAGAGCCGTGCGGTGGAATGCGTATTATATTTTGTCCTGCCTTTGCAAAAATAAACACACACATAACCACTGATTGCAGTTCAATGAGAATAGGTCTTCTATTATGTAAAACCTCAAAGCATGGCCTGCTGATTATGGGGACAGCAATCCCTGCATCCATGCTGGCACGGTAACAAAGACCAGCGCTGCCTTCGCATATGGAAAGGATGGCTCACATTACCAATTGTGCTGACCAATTAAGAATGAACATAAAAGCTGTGTTTAAAATGAGGGTTTGTCTCCATGTAGGCTTGTGTGCTTGTGTGGTCTGATTAATTACTCCTGATGAGGGCTTTTTGATGTTATTTTTTATCTCGTCTTATCTCCATGTTGAATTGTAATGAGGCAGTGTGGGCCTGTCAATCAAACCAGCAGCCTTGCCAGAGGACTCCTTCTGTTAAACGAGATGTTGCAGAGAGGCTGTAAAGGCCTTGTGCTTACATTTCCTCCTGATGGCACAAAAAAAAAACATGCAGATCCAGCAGCCTACACAGACACCCCCTATATTATCTGGTATAAAACTGAAATTTCCATAATGCAACTTTGCCAACAAATCCTGAGTACATGACTCAGGAGCTTCACCTGGATCAGCAAAATCCCTAAATATACACATTGTTACACATGCTACGGGAACATGAGGGACACAGTGAGGTACCTTTTAAATGAGGAGTCAGGAGGTCATCTTTATTTTATCCTGTTTTCTATCTTTCCTAGTCCCCTATTTTGTTCCTCTCCTCCCAAGTACATGTTCTCATTATTCACATTGCCACTGGGATGTGTATATGTGTCTCCACTGTAAAATATAAAAAGCGAGTGCCAAGGATGCAAGCAGCCAGTGACTCCAGTTAAATGTTTGGGACAGATTTAAAGACAGGTATGGGCTTTGTCAGTTGGTTTGAGAGGGGTTGGTGCAGCCTGAAGGTGTAGGAGAGCAGCTGATGACCAGAGGGGCTGGGGGTTTAGGTCCCTAAATAAACTGGGAAAGAGCTGAGGTGGAGGAAGAAAATAGGTAATGCTCTCCTCTACCTAAATTTACTGCTGTTAATGTGCACTTCACTAGGACATTGACCCCCTAACAGTTGTTATGTAGCTACACAGTGGACAACTAAAGGCTGTAGTAAAGGGCAGATTAAAGAGGAGAGTGTGGCGTGATGGAAAATTCTGTTTTCGGAGCACCTTTTTTACAAACAGCATTTTAGTAATTTTGAGATTAGGCAACATTAAAATGCTGGTATATTTTCTACACCTTATTATGTATCATTTTGTTATATTAACTCTTTCCTTGCCGGCATTTCGTGAAAAAGTAGCCAGCTTTTTGATGATTTTTATTCATTTTTCTTAAGGAAACATACAAAATGTTTCTATATTGGTCATTGGTAGGCAAAAATAGAAAGATACATTGACTTTTCTTTAATTTCCATGAGACATACTATTTCAAATTTACTGTCCCATCAGCAGCATCTCAGTCCTCCGTTCTGTCCATCTTCAGGTTTTTTGTCTGTCCTCATGTCTGGGACAGGTCTTCTGTCCCAGACATTCTTCACTGTCAGTTGCTATTTAGGTTTCATATGTAGCTCAGGGTAAAAAAAAATGCTAATATTATATGGATACATTTTTGTAAGAAAAATCAAAGATAAAGGTGAAAAAACATTTTTTTTCCAAAACACCAGTCAGGCACTTGCACGAGACCACAACAAGAAAAGTAATTTGCACTTTCCAAAAATATCGACATAGGGTTCCATTCATAAAGCCTGCCAAAGTTACCATATATAGTTAATTTCCTGATAAAATGTTAAACACAATTGAATTATCTTCACCAACGTTTACTAGCAATTCTGCATCATGTGTTATTCTGAGTAGATCCATCTGCGGTTTTGAAAGATATTTGAAATCAGTGGGCATTTGTATTAAGGCTTTATGACACTTGCTCTCCTGTGTATGTTGTTTTCTGGCACCAGACAAAATGACTGCCCAGAGATATGCTACGAAGATGTCTACAGGCAAGACCTCAAGTGCTTCGCTATCAGCCACGGTCACCTGATCATTTTGAATGGCAGCAGGTACTTCACAGTGAGCCTGCATGGCTCAACGCTGTGAAGAGAAGACAGCAAAGAGGAAGAAGCAATTACAGGAAGGCACCATATCAACACCATCAGGGCTGGCTTACACCTGCAAACCTCTCATGGACTGCAGTGCACAGCCACAGCAGTTACTGTGTGATGTCTCCATTCCCTGGCACAAGAAATGTTTGCAACTAAAAACCCTACATCATAGTGAAATGATTTTTCTCTGCTTTGATTAACACACTTATGAAGAACATGAATCTGTGTTTTAGGTATAAAAATTCACTCATCCCTGTAATGATATGATTACTATATTTTGACCCTTTTTGTTGCTGACATTAGATATTTGCGCAAACATTTTTAATGAATATTTTAAATGCTTGCAAGTTTTTGCAAAAGAGTAAATGTGCATATTTAAAATGGAAGTACAATATCTTATTTGCTTAAAGTGTGATGTAACCTTGTGTGACTAATCAGATATTTGCAGACAGTCAGAAAAAGTGTACAAAAATGCTTGAACATTTATGCTTAGTTTGATAAGGAAACATATTAATCCTGTCTCATCTATGAAAAATGTTTTAAATGGATTTCCAGAACAGGATGGTGTCTTCTACTTTGTTTGTTAGAGTCAAGTGCAGTGGAACATACACCACCTTTTTTGACATATTTCAGTGCTGTGGATAGCAATGCAGGCAACATTTGAGAAATTACAGGGATTGCCTACAGTGTATATTATCCCTTGGTGACAGTTGATGGTGGAGTTAATAACAGAGGTACAACTGGATCCATAACACAAGCTGTACTTGGATGCTTTATTGCCATGCTAATCGCCTGTAAATTTGATCAGGTTCTGCATGTTTTACAAATGTGTATTCCCTTCACCTTCAGAGGGTTTTTTTTTAAATTATTTTTATCATTTTCAACATTGTGCATTAATACTGAAGCCACCAACTGTTAAAGAACACATAGGATTATGAATAAAATAAAAAGTGTTAAAAATGCAGTGTAAGCTTTATGCTTAGATCCAAAGAAAACACATTAAGTTTTGTTGACAACTTTGCACATCCGTGGCATTCTCTCATCAGATTTACCAGGTTCAATTCACAAGTATGTATTTGTGGGTTTTTTTTTTACTTTTTGGTGTGTGTTACACAGAGGGGGCCAGTTAGCTTAGCTATGAGTCAGTTCTCTATGTTCCCAAGACAGCCCCTCCGTAACGAAACCTTCACCAGATCCTGTGTGTCGGTACAGAACTTGAGTTGTGTTCTATACTAGCCCTGGGTGATGTGTTTGTCTCTATCCTCTCAGAAGATGAGATGTGTGTTTGCCAAACTCACCTCCACACATCTGCTTATGGATGTGGCGAATCACACCCCTGGAGTCCATCTGAAGGGTGGCCCGCATACTGTGTTCTGATGGAACAGCCAACCCGCTCTTGGGTCGCTTGGTTGTTGTTCAGTTTTTTAAGGTGAATATATACCAAAGTGTTAGCATGCACCTTAAAAGTTTAATTCTCAGTCCGTAGGTCAATGTGGTTCAGTTCTCTGCAGTTTATTAGTATTACCAGCATTGGAAGCTGACAATTTACAGCACCTTGGATAGAGGTTGATGGTTTGGGCAAATTGATTTCAAAGCTCTGGAGATTTTTCAGCTTGACAGTCAATCTGAGTGTTTCTTGCCATTATATGGGTTTGTACAGTAGTTGTTGTAGCACTGATAGACCGATTGACTCTGCACCCATTCGTCCTCTGCACAAAACAATTGATGATCTAAAACAATAGAGAAGGCAATAAATAGCAAAATTAACTCTTGACAGGACAAGACAAGGGCACGTGATCCGTACACCGTTCAGGGTAACTACCTGGTGAACCTATTGAGACAATGCCATGAGTGTGCAAAGCTGTCATCAAAGCTAAATGTGGTTACTTTGGAGAATCCAAAATACAAAACAGTTTCTGGGTCACTTTTTTACTACAATATGTGTTCTTCGCAGTTTTATTGTCTTCAGTAGTATAAAGAAATATAAATAAAAACACTGATGAACAAAGTGTGACCAAATGTTTGACGCGTAGCGTACAATAACAAAGCTATTTTTCACTTTGTTGCTTTTTTAATTCAGCTTTGTTTCTCGAGAAGCATGACCCGTGGCCAGCAGGTAGGACTTGGTAAGCAATCTCTAAGATTACAGCCCGTTTGCAAGCTGTGATATCATTTTGCAATCAGACTTGTTTCTAAATCCGTCCACCTAGTGGGTGGTGCGATATCGTTTACTTTGAAAGATCAGAGAATATCTGCATAGCTAATTTCACCTCAGCTGTCTCAATGGCAAGTCAGTTTCCATCGCTTTGATTTCCTCCACACAGACGGCCTCTCTCAGTTCACCTTTTGGTCTTTTGAAACTTCTTATCAGAAATCAGATGCCTGATTGATGCAGCTCCTAGTGGTGGTCTTCAGTGCTCAGCTGGTGTGCATGTATAAGCCTGTGTGGAAATGTAGCTGTCTGGTGTGTGTATGAAAGGTTAAGTGTGACATAAAGACCACATAATGAAAGCCATCCTTGTGTTATCTCATCCACTCCTAACAGAATTAAACTTACGGATTGTTTAGCTCAGTAATTTCATTTTATCTCTCCAGCAAAAGGGAGCTGAGTGAGTCAGTGCAGGTGGAATACATTATGTGAATGTGGAACATGTACTGTAATGACAATAGACGTCTTTGCTCTGACCTCCTCACAAAAAAAGGCTCACAGCGGGGAGTTGGCACCAACAATAGTTTCACAGGACATGGAGTCAGAGCTTAGAGGTGAAATATTTTAGACATCTATCTAAAAACAATTCATGGAATGTTGCAAAAAACAGCTATGGCTACACTCCAGACATGGCTTCAAGTATATAGACATGTATTTTTACATGAACTTGAATTTAGGTTGGTCAGTTGTTTTTCCACCAGTATTAAATGTCATCACAAAGTAACAGAATGACACAGTGACATATTCGACATCCCTGCAAACACTTTCATGTCCAAAATATACAGCACTCACAATATCAGGTAGGCAGGCGGGAAGGCACCCTCCCCCTTACCATCACTACCCATGTGCCAAGTTTGGTTAGTTTGAGTCCAGGGACTCTGGAGATAGAGAGCCAAAGGTTTGTATGAATGGTGCTCTCCACTTAACAAAATACAGTGGAACCTCGGAATACGACAGCTTCTTACAACGTAAAATTCCAATGAAACACCAATGAAAAAAATAAAAAATTTGAACCAGATAGCGACGAATTATGCGGACAACGATCGAAGATTGACGTGTCTACACCTGGGTCACGTCTGCGTCCCTTCCGGGTCTCATCTGCGAATGACCCGGAAGTGACATTCTCAGCTAATGTAAACATTGTGGTCCTTCTGATCGTGTGTCCGGGTCCTGCAGCTGA
>JAQQAE010017661.1:0-11403 GCA_029823295.1 Pseudamia nigra
TTTTAAGCACTGTACTGTACATTGCATTGCCATTATGATAAGACACAGTCCCCCCCCCCCCCCTCTATCTGGTCATGAGACCTAATTTTGAAAAAAAAAAAAAGTATCACAGCCATGTAAATTTTGACCCTTATCAAATACTATGTCCTCATTCATACAAGTAATGTCAACTTAAAAGTGTATTTTACAGTCATTGTCTGATGGAAAATAGCAGAATATTAGTTAGTTTTGAGTTACGTACTCATCTGTGTTTTTCCTCTTGCTAATTTTTGTCATATAATTGATTATTTTACTAATTTATGTTCTTTTTTTATTCATTATTTTGTTAATTGCTGTTCATTATTGTTATGATCAAGTTTCCACAGCCATGGGTTTCAGCTCAGGGAGTCACTGATTAACACACATTCGGAGGATGCGGGCGTGGTTTGTGAACTTTCTCACACATTTGCACATTGGAACCAGCTGGTTGAGGAGGAGGTGATAAAGCAGCTGTGAGACAGACCACGTGGAATGATTGGAAAGCCGACAGCAACTCAGAGAAGAACTGAACCACAGAGGCCTGTGGACTGGTCATCGAACTTTTAAGTAGCACACTAACACTATTGTATATATTCATTTAAAAAAAACTTTGAGCTACAACAAAACAACCCTCGCGTAGGTTGGCCAATTCATCCGAAGAAAGCACACGGACCGCCGGACAGATGGACTGCGTGGGTGAGTTTCACCGAATCCAGAACGAGACGTGTGGAGGTGCAAACACGCACCTTCATCCTCCGACAGGGTCGGGTCAGAACTCCTCACTCAGGGTTATTAGAGAACATAACCCAAGCTCTGTACAAACACATGGGGTCTGGTGACAGGATTTAGTTATGTCTCGGGAGCTTAGAGAACGGGCTCATAACTAAGCTGTCTGGCCCTCCTCGTAACAATTATCATGATTATTTCACTAATTTGTGTTCTGTTTTTTATAATTTTATTCAATATTTTGTTAATTTCTGTCCATTTCTGAATTCATTTTTGTCACTTACTTAAACATGTCACTTTTTTTCTTCATTTCCTTAAATAGTTTAATATTCTATTCATTTCTTTCATTTTCATGATTATTATTACTTGTATGTGTTCTTTCTCTTCTTCATGTTTGTTCATTTTGTTGATTATTTTCCTCATTTGTGTCCTTCACGTGATCACTTTCATTTCTGTGCAGTTAATGGATTGTGTTGCTAATTTTTTGGTAATTTTCTTGATTATTTTACTCTTCGTTCCGTCTCTTAATCCTTTTGCTGATTTAATTGATTATTTTGCTCAATTGTGTTCTTTTTCTTCAATAATTTGTTCATTACTGTTCATTTTCATGATTGCTCTTTCTAATTTCTGTGCCTTTTTATAATTATTTCACTCTTTCAGAATCTTACTCTTGATTATTTCATCCTTTTTTTCATTTCATGAATTATTTACTCGTTTGTATTGTTCGTCTTGATTATTTTGTTCATTTTTGTCCACGTCTGTATGGCTCATGGACGACTTTGTTCATTCTGCTCGTTCACTCGATCATTTTGTCCATTTTCTTGCTTATTCCATTCCTTCACATTGATGAATGCCCACAACATGAAGCTTCTGACGTTGATTTTTTTCTTTCTTTATTTTTTTTTAAACCAACATGCTCAGTCACTGTCTAATTCATGGAGTGTGCTTAATTGTTCACGTTGCTTGTTGGTATCAGCCTCTCGATGCCGAGCACGAGGACAGGAGGTAAACAGCTCCACGCGGCAGCTCACTCCAAACGTTCCGCTTCCCAGCTCGGTGTGATATGACTTTGATTGTCTACTTGCAGTTTACCCAGCAACTGCCAGCTCTCTGTCTTCGCCACATCTCATACAGACCTTTTCTTAGATCTCTCTGGATTGCCTAGCAACCTTTTTCCTTCGTACAAATACCAATCTGCGCACTGACGAGAGCATGGTGACCAGAGTAATTATTATGCAAGAGAGACTAACCCGAAATTGAGTACCCTGAGGAACAATAAAATTATAGAAATCCCTCTAGGCATATGAGGCCTAATGCCGGAGAAGGTCTTTATTCAGAGATGACTGACAGCTTCCTGATACCAGGCTTTTTTTCACTTGGCTGCACACGATGGCGTAGGTTTCACTTGAACGTTACAGAGGAACATTTATAGTCAGGCATCTGTGGATCCTCCTGGAAACTACTTGATTTTCTGTTCAGTTTCTGTGATGTTAATGAGTTAATTTGTGTCTTTCGTGCATAACTTTACAGAGGGAACAAAAAACAAACTATGTAATTAAAAAAATAGACAACAGTGAACAATAAAATCAGCAAAAATGGGACCAAACTTGGACAAATAAATTATGAGGATACAGGGGTAGAAAATGGATGGGAGGAATCCACTTATCACAGAATTTGTATGTATTTGACTCTCATGTAAAAATGTGAAAGGTCAAATATTTAACAACAAAATTTGAGATTATGTGGCTCATTTAGATTTTACTGTATGTTATGAAAAACTGCAACAACTGGAGCAACAATCCCAATTCCACAAAAGTTGGGACATAAATAAAAATAGAATACAATAATTTGCAAATCTCACAACCTATATTTTATTCCCAATAGAACATATACAACATATCCGATGTTGAAACCGATACATTTTACCATTTAGTGGAAAATATTAGCTCATTTTGAATTTGATGGTGACACATCTCAAAAAGTTGCAACAGAGGCAACGAAAGGCTGGAGAAGTAATTGGCACAAATCAAAAACAACCGGAGGAGCTTTTATCAACTAATTAGATTAACTGGTAACAGGTCGGTGACATGACTGGGTATAAAAGAAGCATTTTAGTGAAGCAGAGCCTCTCAGATGTAAAGACTGGCAGAGGTTCAGCAATCTGTGACAAACTGTGTCTAAAAATTGTGGAACAATTTCAGAAAAATGTTTCTCAACGTAAAATTGCTCAGACTTTGAAGATCCCACCATGTACAGTGTATGATATCACCAAAAGATTCAGAGAATCAGGAGGAAGGTTGAGGGTCAAAACTAGATACACTCAGGTGGCACTGCATTAAAAACAGACACGATTCTCTGCTGGAAAGCACTGACTGGGTCAGGAACACTTCCAGAAATCACTTTCTATAAAGACAGTCCACAAATATAAGGTAAAATTGCCTCATGCCGAGAAAAAGCCATATGTGAAGATGATCCAGAAAGACCACTGTCTTCTGTGGACCAGAGCTCATTCAAAATGGTCTGAGGCAAAATAGAAAACAGTTATGTTGTCAGATGATTCCTTCAGATCATTTCAAATGAGCTTTGGCCCAGCTATTGATCATTTTACGGAATTTTTGATCCTTTCTTAAATTCAGTTGATTTCAATAATTATTTTATCTGTTAGCTTGTTTCTGTTCATTTTGTGGCTCATTTTTACATTTTTTTTTTATACTACACAGTTTATAATTTGTTGATTCTTCTGTTCATTTTGCTTCTGATTTTGTTTTTTGTGCGTTTTCTTGACCCTATTGTTCAATGTTATTCATTTAGCTGCTTATTTCATACATTTCCTTGTTTTTTTGTTTTGTTTATTTCTTGTTTGTTTGGTGGATTCTTTTAAAAATGCAATGACCAAAATAAGTCACATCTTGATTGTCATTGATCCCATTTTATTTGAATTATAACAGTAAAATTCATAAAACATTATAACATGTGGATTAATTTAGACCATTGTAATAACTGTAGCTATTTTGTCAGTGTGTAATGAAACTTTGGTCCCATTTTTGTCAATTTTCTTGCTTTAGTTACTCATCTTTTGTCAGTTTGTTTATTTTCATTTTGGGTCCCTTTTATACATTTCATCACTGACACTTCAAACTAACGCTTGAGCAGTTCAAAAAATGTGTTCAAGGCTCAAAATTTCCAGGCAGATCAAAAGATTCCAGACTCAAAATGCTCCTTAATGTTCAGACTAGACCTCCTTTCTCGTGGTTTCCTTTTATGTGATCTGCAGCTGCATGTGGAGCGGACAGTTTGGTGAGAATGTGAACATGCGCAACCCACTGAGACGATAATCCTGCAGCAAGCATGTGTCTGCTAAGTTGAGTGGCATTCAGCCTTTAATGCAATCCACGGAGCACAATGCCAGCTTAACTACGGTGCTATTTACCATTATTGATTTGTATTTCCAACACTGAATGTGGCATTGAGGGAGATGGATTCTGAATCTATTTAAATACCAGAAACTGACTCTGCTTTATCCCTGCTTTCAGGATTCAGCTTTGACAGAAATGACGAGAGCAGGAAGATACAGACACACATGTTATAAACAAGGGCAAAGGATTTGTTTGAACATCAGGAGGGGTGTTTTTAATCAGGCAACTGTTCTACCTTATGACGGCAAGACAAACTGAACAAAATAGGCAACAGTATGAGCAAGAATGAATTCGATGATAAAGAATGTGAACAATATAAGCATCAAAATCAACAAAATAAGCAAGAAAGTGAGCAAAAGTTGATTAAATGACCATGAACAAGCAAGAAAATGAAGAAAAGAAGCAACATGATTAACAAAATAACCAAGGAAATGAACAAAATAAGCAGCAAAATGAACAAAAAACAAGATGAACAAAAATGCTGAACCTATAGAAAACAAGCAACAAAATTAACAAAACAGGCAAGACAATGAACAAAATAAGCAACACGATTAACAAAAATGAACAAAATAATAAAGAATATCAACAAAATAAGCAAAAAATAACAACATAAGCAAGAAAATGAACAGTGGTTAAAATAATCATGAACAAAATAAACAACAAAATGAAGAAAAACTAGGAGGATTATGATGAACATGAACAAAATAAGCAACACATTTAACAAAGTTCAACAAAATAATCATGAACATGAAAAAATAAGCAATAAAATGAGAAAAATAATAAAGACTATAAACAAAATAAAAAAGGAAAATGAAGAAAAGTCATGAACATAAAACAAATAAGCAACAAAATGAGCAAAATGATAACAAAGATGAACAAAATTGTTTAAAAAGTGAGCAAAATAAGCAAGAAAATAAATAAAACAATCAAAAAATAAATAATATAAGCAACAAAATGAAAAGAATGATGAAGATAAACAAAATAAACAACAAAGTGAACAAAATGAACAAAACAAGGAAATTGAACCGAATATAGAACAATTAACACAACAACCTGGAAAATGAACAAAAATGAACAAAGTAATCCTGAACTAATAAGCAACCAAATGAGCAAACATTATCAAGAGAATGAACAAAATAAACCAAAAAGCCATGAACATAAACAAAATGTGCAACAAAGTGAACAAAATGAGCAAAGCAAGCACCAAATTAAACCAAAACAAGATGAACAAAATAAGAAAAATGTACAAAGTAAGCAATAGAATCAACCAAATAATTAAGAAAATATACACAATAAGCTAAACAATCAAGAATCATGATATATTGTAGTAAAATAGTAATATAGTACATTGTAATGGCTCTAGTTGTATCCCACGTCCCTGGCAGACAGTGACGGAAGCCGCTCTGGCAACTGTTACTGCGGTTTTAAACTTAATTTCATTGTTTATTGACTTTTCTTAAAGGAAGCCACTCATTTCCTTTTACCGCTGACGTGCGTTCACTCATCCTGCATTAACCCTGATTTCAGAGCCTCAGCATCTCTTTTCCCAGTTGTGCTCTGCTGAAGCCCCACTCTGTTCAGGAAATCTGCGGAATCAAGGAAAAGCCAGTGTTGCACACTGGGTTCAGATATTAAACCGTCATCCAATAATGCTGACATTCTCATGTGAATTACTTATTATTGCCAAAATGATGAAGATGTTTTTTTTTTATTATTAGGATTTGGTTTCTGCATAACCAGATGACAGAGGGGAAACAATGGAACTGCAGAGTAGATTACAGGCTTATACAGGGACAGCTGCTTCTTTGCGTCACACTGAAAAATAATGGTTGCTTTTAATTGTAAAATGGAGTTGAAAGGAAGTTGTCAAGTGCAACTCTGTTTCCAAAAAGTTCAGTCACTGCCTTAGACAATGTGTAATTTATTTATCTATTCCTTGTGTTTGCTTTGTAGTATTTATGTAATTGTGCTTTTTAGTGTTTTTATTGTTTTGCAAGTGTGTGAAGAGCGTGAAGCATCCATCCATCCATCCATTTCCTCTCAAGAATCTCCGACAGTCTGTGTATGTGGCCAGTGAAAATGAATCTTCCACTAATATTCCTGTTTTTATGCAGCCATTCATACCCCGATTTTAAAAAGGATATTTTCACTCGTTGCAGACGTTTTAGTGTGTTAAACTCAGCCTCAGCCTCGCTTTTTCATTCCTTCAAACACTGCCGGAAAATGTCAAGTTCTGGATGTTTATGCAGATCTAAAACCCAGCTGATATCCTGTAATACAATACTTGGAAATTTTCTCCTTCTTTGTGTCTAATGTACAATAGGTGACCTAAACTTGGTGATGAGATGTATCCAAATATGCTAAATAGTATGTCAAATAACCATAATAATACCTGCGTATCCCATGTCTCATTCAGAATACACTCCACTCAGAAAAGCACCTAATTTTAGACCATCCAGCCAGAATATGCTGTTTACATGGTATCTGTCAAATTCAGAATATTTCCATGTTCAGAATAATAGGAGAATACTAGTCATTGTAACTCCATATTTTACTGAAAATAGCCCAAAGTCTACATAGCAAATGTTGAAACTGAGAAACTTGTTTTCAAAAATAAAATGCACATTTTGTGAAGTGCTTGCAAAACACACACATGTGGAACATGTCAGTTAATTAGGTTAAGTGAGAAAAAGTTGGTAACATGCATTAAAAAGCATACTAGGAGAGGCTGGCTGTGTTTAAAGTAACCTGCTATTTACTATGGCTTATGGCTGAAAATAACAAGTAGCAGGCAGTTGGTGGAAAACATTAAGAATTTGCATTATGTCATATATATGTGGATGTATACTGATCCTGTCAAATTTTGCAGTAGGCTGTCGATCTGTCTGCTCAACATACAGCATCCCACGGTGCATCCTAATCAGTCCTTTCTCTTTATCTAATTCTGGGGCACAATTGGCATCAAAATTTGTCCAAAATTGTCCGTGTACTGTGAGACAGATGAGTGACTACACATTATGGTATAATGTGAGTTACTGTATTTGCAAATGCGTGACTATGGAGGGGTGAAGGAGTGTGTTTTTAAATATACGTGGTATACTGTACTGTGTATATATATATATATGTGTGTGTGTGTGTGTGTGTGTGTAAAATTTGACAAGATTTGATTATTTACATAAAAAATAGCATTTTATTGCAGTTTGACAAATTCAAATGAGATCAGCCTAAGCTGAGACAAACATTAACATAATGCAGTCTTATTCATATCAAATAATTTGCCGGAGGTTTCCTTTTTTAACGCAACATTAATTTGTAAACATCTGCCAACAGCTGACAAGTACAGTAGTTGCTACGGTGGGGAGCTTTGTGACCATGTGCCTGTGAGGCGTACAGCCTTAAAGTTCACATACGACATACCGTGGTGAAAATAGTACTGTATGTAGCACTTAGTACTGCATGTGTAGAGTACAGCAAGGAGTCGGGCATTTTGAACACAGCTTGAGTTTTTCTGAAGATGTTCTCCAAACTGCACTGGTAAATAGTGGAACAATTTACCAAGAATGTGTCTTGGTATAAAATTTGCAAGGATTTAATTTTGTAATGTTTATACCATTAAAAGACGCAGAGAATCAGAAAAAATTTGATCAGTATCTGTGATGGTTTGGCAGTACATTAGTGTACATGGCATAGGTAACCTGCACATTAAAGGACACCTGAAAGCTGAACAATATTGTGCATATACTGTAGGTTATAGAGCTACATATGCTATCAAGTAGATGGTGTCTGTTTATTTCAGCAAAACATTGTCAAACCATATTCTGCATGTATCACAACAGCATGACTCCACACCTGTCGCTAATTGAACATGGTTGCGACATTGTGAAATATAAAACGTGACAGAAGAGACCCCAAACTGTTGAGCAGCTAAAATCCTTCATCAAGTGAGAACAGGAAAACATTACACAACTACAGTAATTGATCTTCTTCATCCCCACAGGCTTGCAGAGTTGTGTTAAATGACAAGGTGATGCAACAGATTGGTAAGCAACATGTTGCTGGCATCAAATGCAAAACGAGCACACAACTTTCAAAAAACATTTTTTTTCAGTCGTCTTTGTGCTATTTCCAGATATATCCAGGGTTTCAGTGTTATGTTGCAAATAATGACATTCTGTCACTATTTACATTTTACACAGCGGCTCAACTTTTTGTAAAAGGCATTCTCAGACAAAGTAGCTCCACCTTTGACCCTAAAATGTATGAGGAAGTTGGCTGATTACCTTGTGATTCAAGAGACAGTTTAAAAATAACTAGCAGCTCTAGTGTCATACTGGGTTTGTGAGATGGTAAAGGTAATCTCAGAGTGTGGGCATAACAGCAACACGACTCCCCGGGGAAATCAAAAGCGTTCACAGCTGCCCTGCCCGCCAGCATCTGCAACACAACTCTGAAATGACAGGCCGAGGCACAGGCGGGAGAAGACACACACAAACTTCTATCAAACGACTTCAAATACACTTCAAAAGTCTCTGAGACAAAGTTCCCAGATACATACAGCACTGGAAGAGCGTAGGTGTCGTTTGAACACTGGGGACGTTTTTAGTCGGGGATCTCTGGATCCTCGTGATAATTCTGAGCACTGAACATTTCATTTTCTGTTTCTGATGAATTCTAAATATATGAATGTGTGCCTTTACTGCACAGGTTTATGAAGGGAACAAAAAGATGAATGTAGTAGCCAAGAAAATGACCAAAAATAGGCCCGCAACTCATGATAAACTGACAATACATAATGTTTTCACTTTAGAAGAATTTTACTCCATAATTTGATAACAATGAAGCTTTTTTGTTCAGTCTAAACAAGTATTAAATGACCAAAAATGAACAAAACTTTCAACAAGATGGACAAAAATTAACAGAATAATCTAAAAATTTAATTAAAAGGATCAAAATAAGCAAAAAAAGTCAACAAAAAAATCAATCAAATGAAGAAAATAAATCACATAACTAAGAAAGTAAACCAAAAATAACAAAATAATCTACAAAATAATAATAATCAGGAAAGGAACAAAATAGCAAAAATGAACAAAGAGTAACAAGATAAGCAAAAAAGAGCAAAATTGAACAGAAACTGAACAAAAACGAAAAAAGTAATCAATTAAATAAACAGAAAAGTATTCATAATGATTAAAACTGAAAGGAAAAAAAACTAAAATGCACTCAAATTAACAGGAAATAAAATAAAACAAAATATTTAAAAATAATTAAAAACTAACAAAAATGAGAAAATAACAGAGAAGAAATGGCAAAAAAGTCCAAAAATATAAGAAATTCACAAAAATAATTAGCAAAATAACCAAAAACAAATGATGAAAATTCACAAGTGCATTAAGATGAAACAAAGTAATCAACAAAATGGACAAAATATTTGACAAAATGAATTAAGCACACAGAAAATGAGCAAAATAAAATAATCAAGAAAATTAACAAAAATGCTTAAAATTAACAAAAAGTCTCTAAAATGAACATAAAATAAAACAACCAATAAAATCTGCAAAAATGAACAAAAAGAAAAAGAAAATGAAGAAAAAATGTACCAAAAACTAAACCAAATGAAAAAATGAACACAAAAACCCACAAAATAAGCAGGCGGCTGAGCACAAACATCAACTTGAGCTCCAACTTATATCGAAACACTTCAAATCAACCTGAAAACTGTGCCGGCGTTGTGACAAAGCGTCGTGGTCCCAGATACGTTCAGCAGCGCCTGAAGAGGAGCCCGACATGAAAGCCAGTATAGGTTTCACAGCGAGAGTTTGAGATGAGCCATACATCTGTTTGAGTTTGAAAAGGCAAATATTCCCACTCGTTTTGTGCTTTGCCAACTGCTCCGCACCCGAGAGACGAATATAGGTTAGACTGTGCCAAAAGCAAAAACATCTGCACTCATTTTATTGGGTTTCAGATAACTTAAGTAAACAAGTGTACAGAGTTATTTGTAGCTCATAGGTGTATGCAAAGCAGAGCAAAAAGTGCATAAAGCAAAGTTGCTAATGTGACTTTTTAGACTTCCTCCACCATTTTCTTTATTGTCCTTTTATGAGGGCAGTAAATGAAGCCAACTCTCGAGATGGTACCTTGAACTCTGCCAAAATAAGAGCACTGAATGAAATCAATGAAACAGAATGAGGGATGAGAGGATTTTAAGTCCACATAATATAAAGTGTTATATTGTCTGCCTCGCTTTAACAGCTTCCAAGAAGAGGAAAATAGCTTGTGCCTGCTTCCAAGAAAGTGCCAACACGTTGTCAGAAAGCCTGATGTGTTGCCCACATCATAGGTGGATATTTCAGGGGCATTCATCCTCAGTGTTAGTAAAATGTACACTTTTCACCAAAGAAAAGGAAGTTGAATTCTCTCAATTACCTCCTCCAACAAAGCTGAGGGAGGTTTATTCTTTTTGTTTGTTTTAGGTCACATACGTATGAGGGCATGTGCTACCAACATTGCACTCTGCGTCTCCATTCTCGCAGTTATCTCCTGGCCACAGACCACCCCTGACCACATGGACTATTCCTCCATGCGCCAACTATGTCACCCAGTGTGGCCTCACATGCCTCCAGAACAGACAGGATGCGACGAGCAGGATCAGCCAGTGGGTAATGAGCCAAGTACAGCTGTCACTCGTGGAGTAAACAGATCACCTTTTGCATCCCTGACCTCCGCAGCACTGTCTCATTCTGCACAAGTCTGATCAATGGCAGCCAAAAATGCCAAGAAGGGGTCACAAACATGCTCACTTGTCTCCGCCAAGTAGTCAACATCCAGGCGTCATGGGAATATGAAAGACTGAAAGGATCAAGCAGTGAAAGAATCAGATCTTGTCTTTTCCAGTGATTTCAGTGTCCATGTGCAATGCTGAGTTGATGACTAGTATCTTCCTCATAACCAGTGATTGCTGAGGTCAGTAAATGAGTCCACAAATTCCATGTTTTTGCCAAAAGAGAGTCCAAGGTGTCATCCAGGGAATCTCTGAAGGCCCAGGTCTTCATTTTGGTCCAGGACACCTGCAGCCTCCGCACTTATTGTTTCAAGATAACTATTCTTTTCCTGACCAAATGAGGTCTCACTTACTACCGTCCCCAGTCCATAAAAGTCCAGAAAATCAAAAAGTTCAATTTTGGTCTCATCTGACCACATCACATTCTCCCAATCCTCCTCTGGATCGTCCAGATGGTCTTTA
>JAQQAE010017662.1:0-11403 GCA_029823295.1 Pseudamia nigra
TTTAAAACTAGGCTTAAAACTTTCCTTTTTGACAAAGCATATAGTTAAGTCTAGGTCAGGAAAACCCTTAATCATCTCTTAGTTCTGCTGCGTAGTCCTAGGCTGTGGGGGGACTGTGACACACTGAGCTTTTCTTTCAACCTCTCGTTATCTCCTTTTTAATTCTCGTTATCTCCCTTTTAACTCTTCCTATACCTATAGATCTTCTCCCTTCCTCTCTCACCATCTCTCCTCTTCTTCCTCTCCCTCCTTCTTCTCTCTCCTCATCTCTCACCTCTCCAGTCACCTCTCATTGTCTTATTTTCTATCTCGCAATACTGTGATACTAACTTGCGTCTTCCCTGTAATTTTGTGCTTCCTCCCTCTGCCCTAGGTCTCTAGGTCTCTAGGTCTCCTGACGTCCTTGCTGTGCATTTGCTGGTTGTCTTGCTATCAGTGGTTCTGTTGGGTTTACTCTCTGTATAGTCACGAGGTCTCGGCCTCGAATCGTGAAGCACCGAGAGATAATCAGCGACTATGATTGGTGCTACACAAATAAAATTGAATTGAATTGAACTGTTTCTCACTGGATATTTTCTCTTTAGCAGATGGCTGTGGGTGAAAATCCCAGTAGATAGATGGGGTCAACAACCATGACATGGTCAAAGTCATGTAAATCATGTTACTTCCCCATTTTCATTCTCCGTTTAAGCTTCATCAGGTCATCTTTGACTGTGTCTACATGCCTAAATGCACTGAAACGCTGGCATGTGATTTGATGTTTAGATATTTATGTTAACATTGAACCTATTAAATTGGCCAGTGGCTATAAGAGGGACTATTTCTCCCTCTACTGTTAAAACAAAGAGAACGTCAGGTCTTCAGGCTCCATCATTTGTGAAAGTCTGATAATGTCATTCTGTTGCCTTTTCGCCTGCAGAGAAACCTTAAAATAACTCTCTCTGATGCGCTAATCCACGCTGATGACCGTCTAAATTTAGAGACAAACAAAAGTGTTCCAACTGACGTGCGATTTGTAGTAAAAATCGATCTGGTGCTGTACTGTGGGTCCGTCTCTCTGTTTTCCTCCCTTTCCTACCGTTTGCCAAGGCGCTCGGGACTTGGATCTGCCACCGATGTCCATCTGCACACCGGATTTAAAACGTGGCTTCGCTGTGACCCGTCTGTTGTCCTCGGCCTTTGGAGATGAAGGAGGAGAGGACGCCAGGAAATGCTCCCTCGCCAGCTCCACCGACGAGCACCGGTGCTGCTTTTCGGGACGTGGCAGCCAGACGCATGGTGAAGATGCAAACGCTGCGCAGCTGGACGGAGGAGGGAGTTAGAATCAGCGCTGTCGTCCACGTCGGGTCAACCTCCTGTTCTCCATCGTGTTGGATTCAGACATCAGACCAACATATTATTTCTAAGATCCAAAGCTTTGGTCAGTTTTAAAACTCTTATAATAATATACAAGGCCACTCGCACCACATTCCAGAAATTGTTTCGAGAGACAGAAGGAAATGATGGATTAAGACGAGAGGATGTTTTGTCAAACCAGTGTGTTCGCAGTGGAGTGAAATCGTTGGACGATGAGATAAAAGGCAGCACAAGCCTGCATCAGTTTCAAAAACTTTACTAGCGGTTAATTTTGACGAAATATGCAAACGGAGAGATTATGTAAAGCGCCGTGTGTTAATGGGGATGTAGCTGCATTTTTTCTGAACTGATGTCGTGAAATGAACAAAAGCTGTGAGAGATTCGAGTTGTTTTTATTGTAAAGTACTTTTGTAACACAGGGCAGATATTATATGTTTTATTCCTTATGCTCCTTTTCATTCAAGATGTTTTTCATTTTTTTTTGTATTTTTCTGATATCAATAGATATGTTGTTTTATGTTGGATGAATGAAATAAACTAAAACTAAACTATTTATAAAACCCGGGTGTCTACAGGTACCACATACTATCATGTGGTACCTGAGATCATTTTCATATCGTTTTTAACAAAAAATTCAGACTTTCGTCTTGTATGTGAATCTACATATAATATGTTTTGAAGTGTTTTAGTCTGTAAATATGAAAGGCAGGTATGAAAATGTACTTTACAAGAGGAACAAAAAGAACCAAAAAGTGCACAAAGTACTTAACAAAATGAGCCAAGACATGAACAAAATAATCAGGAAAATTAACAAAACCCAAATAATTGATGATATGAAGAATACAAGATAGAAAAATCATGAATTTAAAGAGAAAACATGAGCAAAATTGACCAAAAATATACAATAAAAACACCAGAACCTGGAAGAAAGTAAAATGATCCACATATTGAACAAAATGAACAAAACATTAGTGAAATAATCCACAAGATTTAGAAAGAGGTTTATTTTGACAAAAGTAATGCAACATGAAATTTGATCGAGTGAGTGTGGAAAATAACAAATTTAAAATGTTTTTGTTGTTTTTAAAATGAATTTTAAGACATTTTAAGGGCCTGTAAACACACAATATAAATAGAATTCAGATCTAATGGCATGAGGAACATGAACAGTGCATGGTATTTTAGTCGTGTCTTTGAAAATACATTGTTAATATCTAGTGTTTAGATTGTGTTGCTTGTTTAAATTTAATCTGGTTTTCTTTTATAGCCAGCTATTTGTCAGGCCACAGTAGTAAATAAGAATGTGCTCTGAATCTGTCAAAATAAAGGTTAAATAACATAAAAAATAAAAACAAAACAGACCAACTAATCCCGAATGAACCATGAAATGGAGAAACAGTGAACAAAATTGTCAAAAATACGTAAGAGGATGAAGAAAATGATTAAAAGTGACCAAAGTCATCCACAAAAATATTAACTCAAAAATCAACAAAATGCTGTACAAGCCCGAGTCCAAAAACAACACATCAGAGGCTGAAACAGAGACATTTTAACATGTCATGGAAAATACGAGTTCATTTTGAATTTAATGGCAGCAACACATGTCAAAAAAGTTGGAACAGGGGTAACTGGTGCAAATCAAGGACAACTGGAGGAGCATTTGACACAAACTGGTTTAACTGGTAACAGGTCAGTAACACGACTGGGTATAAAAGGAACATTTTAGAGACAGAGCCTCTCACGTGTAAAGATGGACACAAGTTCACCACTGTGTGACAAATGAATCTAGAAATTTGCTCAGACTTTGAAGATCCACCATCTTCTTCTTCTCCTTCCGGCTGCTCCCATCAGGGGGCGCCACAGCGAAATACCAATGATTCGCACGTTTGATTTTTACGTCGGATGCCCTTCCTGACACAACCCTCACAACAAGGAACAAATACCTTCCACGGTGCATAATATCATCAAACGGTCAATGCTGGCGATCTTCAGGCCCTCAGGTGGAACTGCATTAAAAACAGACATGATTCTCTACTGGAAATCACTGCGTGGAGTCAGGAACACGTCCGGAAACCACCGTCTGTGAACACAGGTCACTGTGCAATCCACAAATACCAGTTAAATGTGTATCATGTAACGAAGACGACGTACGTGAACATCATCCAGAAACGCTGACGTCTTCTCTGGGCCAAAGCTCATTTCAAATGATCTGGTAAAAAATTATCCATAGACTCAGGCTTTCAACCTGAAAATAATGTCGAATGTTATCCCAACCCAGGATGTTTATCCTCTAACCTTCACCTAAACTGAAAACATCTGGAAACTGGACTAAACCATCTATTCCACATGCTACATGACTCAAATCCTGTGTTTTATGAACTACAAAGTGTTTTGAATCCAGCTGTTTTGGTGCATATAGCATCTGGCAAAACAAAATGACACCAAGTGACAGTGGAAATTGATCCCTGACAAAATAAAATTGCAATGATTTTTAAGGCCTTACAGTAGGTTAACAATGTTACATGTAAAGCTGTTATGGACCCTGTAAAACAAACTGTATTTCAGATCGAATGTGTTGGCAGGAGGTGGTGTGTTTCCAGAGCCGCAGGCTAGTGTTACCACCACGAACAGCGTGACCTCTGAAACGCCAGGAAACACATCAGAGAGCCGGCGTTGCACCCGATGCTGCCTGTTGGTTTCGGGCGGCTTACCGGGCGCCTGTCCCAGTCAAATCCATTTTTATTCACCCCACGGATTAGAGGCCCCGTTGGCAACTGCACCCTCGTGGTTCCAGAGCCCAGTGCAGGCGGATGCCCCAGATCAGTTACAACACAGGGCTCTAGCTCTTCCACGTTCAAATATTCCAGCAGCCTGAAGGAAGAGCCCTGTGACAGTGCAGACGGCGTGGTGCTGATGCTGTGAGCGGCCTTCAGAGGGCGCCGGCACACCGTGGTACTGAGGCTGCCGAGGACACACTTCTCAGTCGCCGCGTGTGTGTGAAGTCTCAGCGCCGGCGCTAACAAGCTCAGTCAGACCTGGGAGGCCGTCGCAGCACAGGGAGGAGGACGAGCACAGCGGGTTTCAGTGTTTCAGAGCAGAAGGGAAGATTTCAGCGTTTCTGTGTGTTCATCCCTCGCTGAGTGCATGAGGAAATGGTTTGCAGGTTTTTGTGAATTTAAATGTTATGCATGATTTGGGTGTTTAATGTGTTTAGCAAAACCTGTGAAAAGGTTTGATACACCTTCTGCTTCTATTTTTATTATTTTCGTCCCAGGAAGGAGAGAGAGAGAGCAGTTTGTTCGGATGACCCGGGTCAGATTGGAATTGCTGCTTCCGGCTGCACTTGGGGACACACTTGGAGTTGTTGAGCTTTTTCACACTGACTGACTTTCATTACCTCGGCCATTGAGGTTTTGTTTTGGTCGGCGTTCATTTATTTATGTTTGGTTGTTCACAGCATAACTCAAAAAGTTATGAACAGATTTGGGTGAAATTTTCGGGGTAGGTCAGAAATGGCACAAGGACCAACGGGTTACATTCTGGATCATAATCTGGATCGGGGGGGTTTTTAAAGGATTCTTCATCATCGTGAGATAGGACCAAATTCAACGTTTGTCCTTGTAACGTCACAAATGAAACCCAGAAAATCTAGCCAAAAAACACAGGATAACACAGTAATAGATTCTATCAAACCACAAAGTTTGATCCAGATATGAACAATATTCCAGATATATTGATCCAGAATGATGATACTTACAGGGGTTGAGGAATAATATCTAATGTACGTTAGTAAATAAATCTATAGACATGAAACTGGCACCAAACTATAGTGAAAGTCTGATGATTTAGTAACGTGTCCATACATTTGACATACTCCATCTTCAACATTTATAGAGCTATATCCAACAAAAAAAAAAAACACCACGATGGAAATGTTATGTTTGGTAAATAACTATTGAACTAATAATAAAATATCACTAAAACTGATCATTTATACATCTTTATTACTCGTTTTCATTGTCGTATCCCACTGTGAAGAGAAAGTGTGGGGCCTTGGCGGAGGTCCGCGCTCTCTGAGTGCTTTCTAGTTTCTTGAAGTAATGATGGACTAACTTTTGTTTTTCTCAGTTAAGTTAAATGTAGTCCCGGCAGTAACAGAGCTGTTGACTTGGTCTGAAGGATCCACTGAAAAACACAGGAAGATTTAAGATTCAAGATGTTTATTGTCATATGTCCAGCTAAACAAGCCATCACACTGTACAATGAAATTCTTAATTTGCACTTTCCCCTAAAATGCTCACAGACGAAGAAAAAAAGAAATATATGTATATACATGAACTTATGTTGAATATAAACTTAGACTAAAATAGGATAAAATAAAGGATACGTGTAGTACTCGGATTAGTGTGGTTGTAATGGTTCTGACAGTGAATGTCTAAATATAGTTACAGTGTTACCCTGGGTTACGAGTGCTTTGGTAAAAGAATTTTTCGGGTTACGAGGAAGACGTTGGGCAAAATTTTGTACCAGCTCACGAGCAAAACCTTGGGTTGCAAGTAAAATAGCTGGCGAGAGTGAGAGGAGAGCGAGCGCTAGTCACCGACCGACTGGAAACATAGACGTGAAATTCGCACCGCACTGTGCCCCGTCCCAGCTCCTCCCCTAACCCGAAACAGTGTCCCGCCCCACGCCCCCCCATTACGGGACCCAAGAAGGATGCTGGTGGTGAGGGGAAAACCTGCAACACCATGCCGATGCAGGTGAAACACGAGGTCATAGAAAAACACCCTCGCGGTGCCCGAGCGACTGACCTGAGCACAGTAGGAGCACGTCCACCATGCGCACGACACCGAAGCAGAGAAGCCACAAAATCTGTGAAACCTGCCAAGGGAACAACACTGATCTCCAAGCAGTGGCGTCCCCTCCTTGACCACCACCGCCCCCACAGATCAAGGAGAAGGAAATCGCCGGCGACACGGCCACCAAAGCCACCATCGGCGAGAAGGCCAGTGCAATCCACCAGGACCCGAAATGAGAAAAGCCCGAGGGCGGAGTTTAGTACATGTATGTCAAGTCTCTGCTTCCCTTCCTCCTCTTCCTCCTCCGCCATCAAGCCTCCTTCCCCTCCGGATGTCTGTCTCCAAGGTAACGTCATTATAAATCATTTTTAGAACTAATTTCATGCATTCCTTTTCAGATAATTAACAGAACTTCCCTTTGAAATAAAAATAATGAATATACATTCTTTTCCAGATAGCCTACGTGCACATACAGGTATGTATGTATGGGAGTTTTCTTGGGTCTTGGAACAGATTAATTGGTTTTACATGCATTCTTATGGGAAAACCAGTCCCAGCTCACGAGTTTTTCATTTCACGAACTTGATCCTGGAACGGATTAATCTCGGAACCCAGGGTAACACTGTGTTTGGTATTAAAGTCTTTATACTGTACGTCTTACAAAGCACATATATTAAACATATCATATGACATGTATCATCATGATGACATTTAAAATGACCGAGTATTTATGCACAAATTCACTCATGATGTGTAGGTTGATTTGAGGCAGGTGTCATTTCTAAAAATCGAGTCCCCAGAAAAAAAGTTTGGGAACCACTGGTCACAGGCACATAAAAGAGGCAAAAAAAAAATTTAAAAAATGGCATGAATAAGGAGGCATTTGTGAAGTGAAAGCTGTCGTCCAAGCTAAATGTGTCTACTTTAGGCAATCTAAAATATGAAACATGTTCTGGGCTGTTGTATTCTGTCACAGTTTTGAGGCCTTCTATATTAATGTGCAATGTGGAAAATAATAAAAATAACAAAAAACACGTAGGAGAAGGTGTGTCCAAAATGTGGACTGGTGGTGTATATATTTGCTTCAAATGTGCTAATAGTCACTTAACAATAATCTGAACGTTTGACAATGGTAGCGATAGAGAATAAGGTGAAAAACAGTTATTTTACCTCCTCCACTTAACAGAATGAACATTATTTACATACGATGTTGCTATGAAAAGTGACGGAAGGTGAGATTAAATCAGACTGTCAGACAGGATGTAATTAGCTGCGGTGGTTGGATGTATGTACGCTGACAGGACGTCGCAGTGACATGGCGGTGACGTTCTCACGGACACGCAGTGAGCGCTGTGATTTACCATCCCTGCATGTTTTACTTTGTTATCACATAAATCCGCCGCAGCCGACTGTCCGCCTCACAACACACAGTCGCACTATCGGCGTGTGACAGTTCAGCTAATAGGTTTGGATTACAAGCATCTCTCCATTCTGATTTGTGATTCTGCGAGGTGGGGGATAAGGCTGACATGTTTCTACGACCAGGATGAAAGTTTATCAGCAACAGATTGTAAGACATGTGAGCCAAGCCATGCTGTGTGGAAGATGCACAGTAAATAGCAATAAATCCCGGTTGTGGGACTGACATTAAATAGTAACGTGACAACAGGAGTGTGAACTATTCTATTGTTAGTCATGGATGGATGGGTTGAACACAGGACTGTCACATGGGAAAATGGAGTCCATGCCCTGAGGGAAACACTGGTTTTTAGACATCTGGTTGGGTTTAAAATGGGCTGATTTTGAATGAAATTTGACCTGACGGCTGATCAGGTCCAGTCAGACAGAGAGACTCAGTCTGTGTTCACAGTCAGTGGACAAAGTCATGTAGTGTTTGCTGAGTAAAGATTTCAGACTTAAGTCTTTAGAATAAGTCATGCCATTCTCACAATGACATTTTTAAAAGTGTACATCTGCAACTGAGGTGCGTGCCAGTGTCCCTGGTCCGGTTTGGTCTGCTGTAAGAATGTAAACAAGACTAAAACCAAGTCAACTCAATTCAATCTTTATTTGTATAGCGCCAATCATAATCGCCGATTATCTATAGGCGCTTCCAATTCGAGGCCGAAACCTCATGACTATGCAGAGAGTAAACCCAACAGAACCACCGAGAGCAAGACAATGGCGACAGGGGGGAGGAAAAACTTCACCCACATTTGTCATGATGACAGATGATATCAAGTCAAAAAGTGTCTGCAGTAAACACAACTTGTTTTTTTATTAGAAATAATTAAATAAAATGGAGTTGAACGTATGTGCGTATCACCTCGCTACGTTAAGGTACTCAACATGCTTCACACTTCACCAACAAAGATCACATTTCACTAAAAGAACAGCAATGACAACTAAAACCGCATCACTGTGGCAATTTCAGATTTGAACACAGTGTCTCAGTTGTAGGGATGGCTACCAAAATCTGTGCCGAAATATCTGGTACCGGTGCCTCATTTCAGTGCCAGAGCTGGTAAATGGTCTTGCGTATAGCTCCTTTATACTCTACTGCATTCAAAGTCCTTTACACTGCTTTCCATTCGAGCACACAAGCACTCACACATTCACACACCAGTGACGCTCACTGAGAGCAACTTAAGGCCCATTTATACTCTACGCTAAGTCCGCATACTCATACAGAGGGGGGGGGGGGGCATTCCCGCCGGTCTCAGAGTGGATTACGTTACAAGTTTGGTATGTTTTCAAGGGGCTTATGGATCCGTCTTCAACGTAGAAAACAGTGCAGTGCCACCGGAAATTGTGGGGGCGCTCTAGTGCAGTACTGCTCATGTGACAGAAGAACAGAAGAAGAACAGAACCAACGTAGACATTGAAAGATTAACAGAAATGGCTCAACTTTTTGAGGACAGTCTGTGCCATAGACTGTATATTAGTGTCATCTTGGAGACAAAAACAGGATGCAACCATATTGGTATGAGCAGCGGTGGTGCCAGTGGAGCGAAGGGAAAGCTAACAAACCACTAGCCTTCATATTAGCCTACAGATGCTAAAACCTCACCAAGCAGTGTTAAACAAAGTCATATGACAGTGTTGTTAGTTTAAACACTTACCCACAACTACAGTCGAGTGAATCTCAGGTAAAACTGTGCCCATATTAAATAAATAGAAGATATGAAGGTTCGAATTGGTCCGACCGCACCGGCAGCACTAGATACCATAGCAACATGTAATCAAACCCCAGCATGGCAGTGATTTGTTGGATTATTTGCCATAACATCTTAATAACAGACCAAAAAGTTAAAGATGGACCAGATCACTTATTAGAGAGAACAAATAAAATGTTTGAGACACAATGACTCATGACAAAAAATTTTTTGCTGAGTATATTCAGACAGAAATTCAATGTAACTCCACACTGCCGGCTGGTGGATGTATTGTGTACATCCACGCCAAAGTAAAGTACACATTGGAGTATAAATGCCAGTGATATTTAACAACGTTTGATACACAACACACTTGCTTGGAGAATAAATGGTCCTACAGGGTTCAAGCGTCTTTCTCAAGGACACTTTGGTCTGTGGATATTAGGAGCTGGGGATTGAAACACCAAACTTTTGGTGCATTAACAACCCACTCTACCTACTTAGTTAAAGTGATAATGATCCAGAACCTTCTCTGCCTTGTGTGCAGGTAATTAGCTTAGTTATCTTAGCTAGTAGCTACCATCCAAAACACAGAAACATGAACCAGGAAGGCCGACTGCAGTGAGGGTTTCAAAGGACACGGTACAAAGGTGGAGACACACAAAGGCAGTGTCAGAACATTTCATTTACTGAAGTTAGGTTCCGTTTTATTTACTATAAGAATTTGTGAGTTGCTTTTTGCTTTATCTGCGGCTAAATATACTGACATTAAAAATGTAAAGTAACTGACCATTGTCTTTTTTTTCTTAATAGTTGTGACTTAAGCACCATTTAGCCCCAGAACTATATGAAAAGGATCAATTTAGCTCCGGTATCTGAAAAATCCCCAACAATCCCCAACCTGGCCCATTTGTCCTGCTGGTTGCTTTGCTAATTTACTCCCTGCTGCTTCTACTATTTAATTAGAGTTTATTGGCAGATGTCAAACCAGCTTAGAGATTCATTACCATGCCTACATGGATTGTAGTGCCAAACGTGGACAACAGAAAAGGAAGAAAACCTTAGTAAGGTAATAGATGTCTATTTAATGGCACCAAAACTAGTTAGTAAAGATTTAGAAAAGACTGTGATCTGAGAAAATTACACCCACACCACAACAAATGTATTTAAGCCAGAAAGTCCCTGAGGGCAAACATCTCTCCTGTGTTTGTCTCATGACTGAGCATTTTTTGGTTATTTCAAAAAAAATAATAATACAAATATTATGTGATCATTGTGAAAGAGACAGCTGAAAAAAAGAGAAAAGAAGCAAGCTATAGAAAGAAAGGACAAAAAAACGAGTAAAACACAATTTAAAATAATAAAGGATTTTCTTCATTTTTGGTAAATAAAGAAAATAAACTGCCTGAGGAGGGATGTCACGTTTTTTGAAGCGACTGCATCATCCATCAGGCAACAGGTCTGTGCTTGGCATGAGTTCCCAGAAAGCACAGATGCTTAATGGCATGACAGGTTGTGTCCAGGCTCTTGGGCTGCGGCCGAAACGCTGCTGGCTGCTGGACCGCATCGTCAGACAGCCCAGCGGACCCGGCGTTCAGAGCTGCTCGTCACGCCAGCTGAGACACCCGCTTCAAACTCAGCTGCCTGTTGAAAACATGTCTGAAGAGCTGAGCCACGCCAAACCGAACGAGGCTACAGGCCGGAACACACCACTGCATTTGCTTCTGTCATGTACCATATACAAGTACATTTTAAAAACAGGAGAGAAGGATTGAGGTGTTCTTTTCAGGTTTGCAGACTTATTACTTAATTTTTTTAATACAGAAATGGGATAAAGAAAAAAATTGCCACATAGTTTAAATATATCTGAAACTAGAGGTTATTTGAACACCCACAATCTCACACAATTTGCAGTGATAAGTGGTCAGTGAATCACAGAATTTTTAGTCTGTCCTTGTTCAGCAAGGAGATTCTACAATAGTCAACAGCTGTGGCAGGGTTCAAGTAAATCAGTGCCAAAGAAGATGAGTGCACGTTCTCAGCGTCACATCAAGAGGTTGTCTTTGAAAAATAGACGTAGGAAGCTTCCAGCA
>JAQQAE010017663.1:0-11402 GCA_029823295.1 Pseudamia nigra
GCGGCTCAGGGTAGGCGGCCATCTGCCTGGACCGGTTGGGGTTAGTGGACAGAGGAGAGACAAAAGAAAAGAGTAACGATAGAACAACAAACATGAGGTTACTCACTGCATGAGTAGTTTTTTCATTATATTCATTATAGCTATAAAGCAACAATACTTTTACTTGAGTACTGTTTCTGATTACCCACTGCTGCACAAATGGGGTCACGTGTCCATGAAGAAACTTTAATGTATGTGTATATGATTCACTGAAATCCATACAGTGTAAACAAACCAGAATGTAAAAAAAGTAAAGAACCAAACAGTCGCAGCAGTGGCGAGTTAAAAAACCATCCAACAGCAGGGTTGAAGCTACCGGTTCAACCCCCTCCCTCAACCGATGCTGTGACATTGCAGAGGAGAAAGAAAAACACTCAAAGTGACAGCAGAAATATTTTCCACTTGGCCAAGCTTACAGCACAGTGTCATGTCTGTTTTCTATTGTGCAGCAAATCTGTCACTGCCGTCATGGAAGTTTCAGACAAATACGCGGCTGAGATCATAAGTGACATTTTCTCACAATGCAAACGGGGCTGATGCACTGAGAAATATCTGCCCGGGCAGCGGCAACTTGAAGGTGTCGCTGGGTCGAAGGCAACACTGTGACACGCGCCATCTTTCAACGTCAACACGTCTGGAGATGCATAATTTTCACTGCACAAGAAAGAGATGGAAATGGCAGGTGGGAAAGTATGTTTTCAAACAAATGCAGAGGAGTGAAATGTACAATATTTGCCTCAGAGACCTAGTGGGGCAAAAGTACACTAACACTGCAGTACACTTAAAAACAACAACTACCTCGTGTACTGCAATACTATCAGTAAATGTTTTACGCGCCAGATTTCAGGCAAAAGATGAAACGGAGCTGTGTTAGTCTGGAGCCATCTATTTCACCAAAGTGAAACACTGCATTCCACGAACATCAAATATCAGTCAAATGTTTGGACACACCTTCTCCTTCAGTGGTTTTTCTTTATTTTCATCATTGTACATTCAATACTAAAAGCATACAAACGATGAAAGAACACATATAGAACTAAAAACCCCGTAATGTGATTTGCACCCAACAATAATAGGCCGACCATAAAAACGTACCTGTAGCATTTGGAATCACATTCACATCATTATTAATTTAATAGTTATTCACAAAAATCCATAGTCCCATAATGGACCCTGGCTCTAGCTTCAAAACTACTGAAGACACATCAACTCTGTTTGCGACTCAGCTGTAATTTGGTGTTTGTAGCATGTCTGTACCGTTGTGTGTGACCCTTCAGTGCCAACTAAATTTCCTGTTGTGGATCACAGTATCTGGACTATTGCCTGGATCTGTATGAACTAGGGGTGTCAAAATGAATGCACTAATCTGGATGAATGCTTTTGCATGATTAATTAGGTTAAAATTTTGAACACGATTAATGTTTTAACGCGATTAACGAGATTAACACACAATCACTCATATATCAAGGAAAAAGTGATGAAATCTTATGTTACATTTGACCCACATCACTGACAACTTCTTTAGTATTTACTGCATTCCATATCACATACCGTATTTTCCGGATTAAAAGTCGCATTTTTTTGCATAGTCTGGCGAGGGGAGCGACAAATGCATCGGAGCAACTTGTATTTTGAATAAATTCAACTATAGGGTGCTTGTCACACTGACAGCCACTAGAGGAAGGAGCCGCAAGCGCTCCTTTCTGGCTCGCCGCGCTCTCCTTTCTGGCTCGCCGCGCATTTGATGCACGTTCCCTGAACAGATTCGACCTGTTCTGCAGAGTGCTTTTTTCCTCTTCATTATGCATTTCTTGGCTCATGCGACTAACATACCGGAGTGACATATCACCCGGAAAGTACGGTATGTATTTATTTGCACTAACCCTGAGCATTTATTGTGGAGTTCCATACAAAAATGCTGAAATCGACCCTGTCTCGCAATGATGAAGAATCCTTCATAAATTTCCTGGATCAAGATGGTGATCCGGATCACTACCAAAATCTAATCGATTGGTCCTTATCCCATTTCCAACATATCCTAAAAAATTTTATCAAAATCTGTTCATAATGTTTTGAGTAGTCCTGTTAACAAACAGACAGACATATAATTATGTAGTAATTATGTAGTAAACAACCTAGAACATGTTTTATATTTTAGATTGTCCACAGTAGCCACATTTAGCTTTGATGACAGCTTTGCACACTCATGATGTCTTCTCATCAGATTCAGACACCTGGAACAGCTTTGCCTTGTCACAGAGTTAACAGAGTTAATGTGTACCATTTATTGCCTTCTTAGATGCCATCAACACGGAAACAAGGATAAGGCTTTTTTTTAATTGTACAGCTGTTTCATCCACACAGAAATGCTGTTTTGGGAGCCGGAATATGCTAATGTTGGAAACTCAGACCAAGAGTGAATGAATCTCACAACGCCGCCCTTGTATTTCCATGTTTATAACCCATACATATCTTTTCTGAAACAATGACCCACCTCTTCCTTAATGCACATGCACTAACCACGCCAACAACAGCAACAGTGGTGGATTACAGTGTTGTGTTTGTGCTGCATAAGTTACTAAGCTTGTTACAGTTGTCAGAGGAAAATCATGTGCTCCTCTACTATCACTGTGTCCTGTGTATGTTCACATCACACACATTTCATGTGCGTGCCCCAGACCTTCTCCGTTTGGTGTATTTCTGTGCAAGTGTTACAGTGCTACTTACAGATCATGTCTGTCTCAATGCGGGTCATATTCTTTAGACCAGTAGTTGTCTTGTACAGAGGAAGGGTAGGCACAGGGTCATTAGCCCTACTAGTGCTACAACAACTACTGTACAAATGTAAATTATGGCAAGTAACACTAGTTACCTAAAGAGAAAAGACAGTGTTTCATGGGGACCATACCAGGAAAAGACCAGAGCTCCCTCTGCTGCAGAGGAAAGGTTTAGCAGAATTACCAGACACAGAACAGAAAATTTACAATACTTCAGATAATATTTGATGCTGCTGGTGACTGCACTTGGAGACACATGTTCTTGAGATTTTTCAGATTGACTAACCTTCATTTCTGAAAGCAATGATGAACTGTCTTTTCTCTTTACTTACTGTAACTGTTTCTTCCCATAGTATGGATTTGTACAGGAGTTGTAGTAGCACTAACAGGGCTCCAGACTGTATCCACCCTTCCTCTGCACAAGACAACTGATGGCCTAAAGAAAATTAAGAAGGCAAGATTTAGGCACAAGGCCCAAATTACCTGTTGATAAGATACACTTCTGTAATAAAAATCATTCCAGATGACCAACTGGTGAATCTGATCAGAGAATGCCATGAGTGTGGAGATCAAAGCTCAATGTGTCTACTTTGGACAATCTAAAATATCAAACATGTTCTGGGTTGTTTAACACTTTTTTGCTTACGACATAACTCCATACATGTTCTTTCATAAGTTGGATGACAGCATTAATGGACAATGTTGAAAATGATGAAAATAAAGAAAAAAACATTGAAGGAATGGGTGTGTCCAAACTTTTGACTGGTGGTGTACATCATATAACTCTGTAAATATACACAGTGTGAGGTTAGATGTGTGAATAACTTGACAGTGTGATGTGAACTGCTGCTGACCTTCCAGCTCCCAGGCCTTTTCCATGCACACGCCTACGCAGCCTCCACCCCCGGGACGAGGCCGCTCACAAGGTCAGCCTCCACCAGCCTCACAGCAGCGCCTCACCTGTCCACCATGCACTGCAGGGCTCTGAATGCACGCTGCTGTTCTTACCTCTCAGCCGACCTGCCCCCCCTCCCCTCCCCAATTAACAGACCCCAGTCCAGGCCTAAAGGCAACAGCGAATCCATGAGCCCACGGGTCACGTAACACTTAAAACTGCAGAAATCTCTCAACGAGTAAGAGCATGGAGACGTTCAGAGGATAGACAGCAAAGACATGGAAAGACAGCTTTCATTTTACTCATTATTCCTGTAGCATGCCGGGGAGGGGGGGGGATCAAAGTCAATATAAGGCCAAACAAGCAAAACATAATCCATGAGCTGACATTTGTATCACTAATGACCCTTGCTTTCAAATGAACGTTATCGGCCTGACTGTGTGTTCATGAGATAAACCAGGCCCGGATCCTGTAGGTTCAGACGTTTCCTTTGCAGGGTCAGTTCAACCAAACAGACACATGTAATCTTTGACAGAGCTGAACCGCTGTCTACTTTTCAAGGTGATTCCAGGTTAAATGATAAAACCCACCAAGCTAATACCAACTCCAATTTACTAAAAACACAGACTATACCAATCTGTGTATCATTCATTCCATGTTCCATTTAAAACAAAAAATACAAAAACAAAATGAGATCTCCACTAAGGCAGCGCATTTATTCTTCACAGTGGGATATGACAATGGAAACAAAAGTTAAAGTGTCCTTTTTAATGTAATTTTATTATTAGTTCAATACTTACTTATGAAAAACAATATTTCCATAATGGTGGTTTTCTTCTGCATCTAGCACTGTGAAAGGTTGAAAATATGTTGAATCTGTGGTCACATCACTGAATCAGCAGACTTTCCACTACAATCTGGTGTCAGTTTCATGTCTAAACTTGTATTTACTACCTTACAGTATATATTTTTCCTCAACCTCTGTAAATATAAGCATTCTGGATCAATTTGTATCTGGAATATTGTCCATATCCAGATCAAACTTTGAGGTTTGATAGACTCTATTATGTGTTATCCTTTGTTTTTTGGTGAAATTTCCTGGGTGTTATTTGTGGCATTACAGGGACAAATGTTCAGTTTAGTTCTATCTCACAATCGTGAAGAATCCTTAAAATGTCCTGGATCCAGATGATGATCCAGATCATTACAGTCTAATCCGTTGGTCCTTGTGCCATTTCTGACCTATTCAGAAAATGTCATCCAAATCTGTTTATAACTTTGAGTAATGATCTCAGCAAACAAATAGATTCATTAATACATTAACTGACAACATAACTTCCTTGGTGGAGGTAAAAAAGACACACTTTGCAGTGTGTTGTACTTTTTCGACCTTGTTTATTAGAACCACGATGATGCACGGCACATTCTGCCCCTTTTCAAAGCTTGACTTTGAACTCGCATGTTCCACAGACACATGCTGCTTGTTAAAGGTTGACAGATAGCTACAGTTGTATCTCGTGTCACTTTGAGGTAATGGGAGTAATTCACTGTATCTGCCCTAATTAGCAGCTCAGGTGACAGATCATGGGACTAACTCATGAGAAGAATGGCTGCATGTGTGGCGGGGGTGGACAGTACTCAAGTGCATTTACTCCTTAACATGTACTTGAGTCCTTTCTCCCATATAATGTACTTCTGAGAGTAGTCGTTTCGTAGAATACTTCTTCTCTACTTACATTTGGTTCCACCTCAATGAGTAGGAGGGTAAAAGGTTGGAATTAAAATGAGTAAAAAAAGAAATTAAATTTGCAGTGGAAAAAGGAGCAAAATAATCCAGTAAATTATCAAAGTCAATAAAGTAAACAAAAAAATGAGCAACAATGTACAAAAACAACCCAACATACATATATATATATATATAGAGAGAGAGAGAGAGAGAGAGAGAGAGAGACAGAGAGAGACAGAGACAGAGAGAGTAGGGCTGTCAAAATTAAAGCATTAATCCAGATTAATCCAATTAATTTGAGAGTAGGGCTGTCAAAATTAAAGCATTAATCCAGATTAATCCAATTAATTTGAGAGTAGGACTGTCAAAATTAAAGCATTAATCCCGATTAATCCAATTAATTTGCATGATTAATTAGATTAAAATTTGTAATGCGATGAACACTTTAATGCGATTAACATAGTTAAGGGTTGTTTTTTTTCCTTCATTCCTTAATTTGTTCATTTTTAATTATTTTGTTGCTCGTTTTGTTTTTTGTTCATTTTTACCATTTTTGCTCAGATTACTCATTTCTTCTTTATATTGTTCAATATTTACAGTTTAAAAAAAATACTATTAGCATATTTTCTGGGTGATATGTCGCTCCGGAATGTTAGTCGCACAAGCCAAAAATTGCATAAGGAAGAAGAAAAAAACATGTATAAGTCATTGTGCAGAACAGGTCACATTTGTTCGGGGAACGTGCTTCACTTTACGCCAAAAGTGAGAGCTGGCGGCTCGCCTCCCCGCCTCACCGGGTGAGCGAGGGCACCGACACGATCGGTGTTGAGCTGATGGCAGGTGCAGTTGTTATCGGTAACATCTACATTTTAAATTGTCAGTAATACACATGCAGCAGATGAAGGTACACAAGCCTAGAGCAACATCTACCGGCTGTAAGTGTGACAAACACCCTACACTCAAAATTCTTTAATATACAAGTCGCCCCGGTGTATTTTTTGCTCCCCTAGCCAGACTATGCAAAAAAAACACGACTTGTCATCTGGAAAATACAGTATCTATTACTGACTATTTTCTTCCTTTTTGCTCATTTTCTTTCTAATTTTGTTCATTCGTTCTTATGTGAATTCTAAAATCTACTTGACTGCTTTGTTCAGTTTTGTTTAATTTTTTGTTGATTATTTTGTTAATTTTTTGCTCATTTTGTTGCTTTTTGTGAACATTTTTGTACATTTTTGCTCATTTTCTTACTTTATTCATTTTGATAATTTGCTTGATTATTTTTGCTCAGTTTTTAATTTAATTTTATTCTTTTTTATTTCCATCCTTTTTTACTTCTATTCATTGAGGAAGAGCAACAAAGTAGAAGTACACTGTGCTCAGCTTTTGGCTTACTTTGTTCATTTTGGTGATCACATCAATATATTTCTGCTCATTTTGTTGCTTCATTTATTCATTTTGTTAATTTTTTTATTGTTCAAGTGATTTTTTTTTTATTTCAAGCTTTTTTACTCCTACTCACTGAGCTGTGGCCAAATGTAACTGAGTAGAGGTACTTTTTTTTTCATCACATATGTAACTGAGTAAAAAGGGATTCTGCAAAACAACTCCTCTCAGGAGTGCATTTTTATGGGAAAAACTACCCAAACTTGAGTACTGCACACCGTTGCTTAAACTTTAAAGGAACAGAAAAACAAACACACCATCAACACCTCTGTCCCCTGGATCATTCTGGAGCCAATATCTAATCAAAGGGGCTCTCCTCCGGGTGGGGACCTCACACTTCCCTCTCATCGAAAACGAACCGGTATTGACCTCCGCAGCTGAGACGGTTCACAGAGGCCGCCAGCCGTTTGCTTGACACGAGGTCAGAGGCAACGAGTGCAAGTCAGCCAAAAAACAAGACGGACTGTCAGCCGAGGAGCTCGAGGGGAAACAGGAAAACGGCAGCCACATTTGGAAGGGTAATGAGCTCGGTGGCAAGGCAGTCAGGTGAAAACATTGAAAGCATTGCATGTTTTTACAGCATCTTCTTGTCACTGTCTGTCTGGGGGAAAACGAACGCTTCCCTTCCCACCGCCGCTCCCTCACCCCTTCCGTCATCTCCATCTGTCTCCATCACTCCCTCTCTCCAGCAGCCCAGACAGCGACTAAAAGGCCATTTTCCATCTCAGTTCATGAATGCCGAATGGACTCTGAATGTTGTTTTGATTAAGATGGTGACAGAGGTTGCAGACAATTTGCAATCCCTCAGCAATCGGCGAGGGATATCTGGGAAAAGAGGCCACAGGAAGAGGACGGATAAGATGGATTGGAATAATTTCATTTTTAGGCCAATTCAAACAGAGGGAGGCAGCCGCTGTTTAAGGGAATGGAGTTTTTCATTCCATTCCTGACAGAAGCATAATATAAGGTATTAACACCCAGGAGAATTGCCTGAAATTACCATTCCTCCATCTTTAAGTTGCTGAGGCAGCACTCCCACTTCCCCACACCCCGACTGACCAACGTGGCGCCACAGCGGAGGTAAAGCTGAGCAGCTCGCCTGCCCGCTGTTTCGGGATTTTCCCCTGTAGTCAATCCACGGCGAGGGAGAACTTGCTATCACTTACCAGCTGCACAGATGATCTGACCTCGCCTCCGGAAGCTTCCTGCTGGCTTTTGCTTGTCAGTAAGATGCCACCACAGGCAGGGGGTCACACATGAAGAGCGAAACACATCTGACCCGTGAAGAGAAAGCTGCGTGAGACCCAACTCTGCACATTTGCCCAAATCTCAACCATAACACTAGAAAACACCACCGCTTATGGATGCTTAATTGATTCCAAAAATCTACAAGTGTGCATCATGTAAAAAATGTAAATGTATTTAAATTATTTTCCCAGATGCCCGTGAATTTTAATCAACTCATACCCAACAAAAACCAGGCATGTTTTCCTCATTAGTGATTCATTTTGTGCATTAATTCTCATCACCTTTCTGCAATGGGGTTTCTCTGTACAAAGCTTACACATCCACATTGTTCTAATTATCAGATGGTACATTCAAATGTTCAGAAATAACTCCATGCAAATTTGATGTAAATGTGACACAAATAAAGTGAAATGTTCAGTAAAGATTGCAAAAAGATTGCTTAGTATATTTAACTGTACCTTTTCCAGACTTGGTGTTGAGCCTCTAAATGGGTTTTTTCACTGGGTCACATTTTTTTCTGTCAATATTTTGTTCATTTTCTTGATTATTTTGTGCATTCTTGTCTTATTATCATTTTATTTTGTTAAATATTTCTTATTTTTGGTTTATTATTTAGTTGATGTTCTTTTCATCATCTTGAACAGATTGTTAGTTTCTATGAGTTTATGGATCATTTTTTAATCTTAGTCTATTATTAAATACATTTTTAAAATCTTTCTTATTCATTTGAAGTCATTTTCTTAATTTTTATATAATATCATGGATGCCAATGTATAAAGCATACACTATATGGACAAAAGTATTCAGTCATCTGACCATTACACCATTATAACATTGTATTCATATACATATACACTGTATGGAAAAAGGTCTCGGCGAGTTGTGCATCTCTGATGTGCATGTGTGGTTTTTCTTGGTTGCTAAATACAGCAACCAAATACAGTGGTGCCCCGGACGACACATTCAATCCGTTACAGTGTCACACTCTGTGTCCGAATAATTCATTATCCGTAGCGTCTTTTTCCATACAAATACATGTAAAACCAATGAATCCGTTCTGGACCCACGACAAACTCCCATATGAAGTATGGGTTACACACCCGTACGTGCACATTTATTCATTATTATTATTTGAAAAGGAAGTTATGTTAATTATCTGAAATGGAATGCCTTTGCTCAAGTCAGCTGGGATAGGCTCCAGGACCCGGGTTCGGCTTTTCGGCTGGCGATCGGACGGTTCAGGCATTCCACACTGGTTTGAGCAGAAGGAGAGAGAGGTGGTGAGTAGAAGTGAGTAGAAGTCTTGTGTTAAAAGAAACAGATGACTGAGAAAAAGCTCTATAAACGTCCAAAGTGGACCACTGTTTAGGCAAACAAAGCGCTATAGAAATAAGAGATAACGGGACGGCAAACGCCTTTAGCTGACGGGCTATAAAGTTCTGGAATCCTCCTATCCCGCGAAATCGGTCTACGGAAGGTTGCGTAAAAAGGATAAAGTAAAAGATAAGCGGGTCAGTTAAACCTTTGAGCAGATGGGCTATAAAATTCCGGGAGGATTGAAATGACAAAAACCAGACAAAACTTGACATAATGTGTTGTGTTCATACAGTCTACAATTAAATACAAGTCAAAGTAAATTGATTAAATGCACCATTACTGCATTTATTTTCAAACTGTCTGGACTTGTACAGGACTGTATTTCACACAGACCTACATAACATTTCTACCAGCCTGTTCAGCTGACTTTCCCTCATGGTGGAAAGATTTTGGTGATTTGAGGTGTGGGTAAATCACAGTCTGTCAGCTCTCAGCAATCACATGTAATCTCTACAGAGATTGCAGGAGCTCTAGTTTAAAGCTAAAGAAAGAACAAATAGGGATTGAACTTCAGCACAATTTAGAATAATGAACACATGGATAATTTTCTTCATTCCACTGCGCTGTTATTTCTGAGCGCCGATGTTCTTGGTTGTTTTTTCACAGAACATTTTTTGACAGTTGCTGGATGCTCTTTTTTTCTTTCACATCTTCTTCTGCAGACATTGCCAGGATGTTGAAATCACCTGTTGCTTATTTTTCTTCTGCGTCCAGACTCAGGAAAACAGGCTCTTATCTCCTCTGGTGAGCTGCTGCTTCTTCCTCCTCCTCTTGTTTCTCCAGAAATCATCCAGGCTGTTTTTAGATTGTGAAGTAGGATTGCATTGGTTTTAAATCCCTTTTTCTTCATGCCGGCTTACATCACTGCTCCAGTCACAACAATCTGCTTTTAAAGTGCAGCTGCAGTTGTACACTGTATGTGTAGCCACCATGACCAAGAGGCGGCGCTAACAATGGGCCAAAGTATTAGGATATATTAAGGAATGTGTTGGACCAGTACAGAGCACTGTAGGTACAGCAGCAGCCCAAGAAAGATTACAGTGACAATAAGAAACACACTGGAAAATTGTTTATATTTGAACATAAATGTGAACATTCAGAGGGGACCCAATTTACAAATACAGGAGCAAAAATTGTGCACTATCTTGGGAATCTGAAGCTGACAGTCAGTAGTCTGTGGTCACTGGGCAGCGTGGACATATCAGGTTTGGTATCTAGTCAGGTTGACTACCCACCGGCGCATCGTAGACACAGACTGGTTATCTGTTTAACCCTCGTGTGGCATTTGGGTCAAACTGACCCTTTGTCATGTATTTGTAAAGAGAAGCTGTGTTGTGTGGGAAAAAAGGAACAAAATCATAACCAAAATGAACAAAATACTTAAAAATGAAAACAATGAACAAATGTGAAGCAAAAATGAACAGTTGTCCTGCAAAACCAACAAAATAAGCAACAAAATTAACCAAAAAAAATAAGCAACAGGAAAAAAAAAATCAAGTAAAAGAGTCTAAATCAACAATATGATGAAGAAACGGAGCAAAACAAGGTTAAAAAATAAATAAACCTCAAAAATAAACAAATCACCCAAAAAAAGCTGAACTGAATCTGTTCTGTGATACAAAGTTACTCACTACCTCAAGTACTTTGATTTATGAGTACTTCTACTTCCTTTGACTCAAGTACTGATTCTACTCCCTGGCGTTTCCACATGACACAGCTTCTCTTTACAAATATATGACAAAGGTTCAATTTGACCCAAACACCAGACGAGTGTTAAGGGCGTACTCACAGTGGCAGTTCGTTCCGCGCCTGGGCGTGTTTCACACCTTTAGCGCGGATCATTTTAGTAATGTGAGTGCATTCGAGCCGCGCTCTGGCCCCGGACTTCGGCCCG
>JAQQAE010017664.1:0-11402 GCA_029823295.1 Pseudamia nigra
AATATGACTAATACTAATACTGAATAAATGACTATGGAAAATTCGTGTTAGCCACCGTGTATGACATGCTCAAGCAGAGCGACACAAAGGGGGTGCCCTTTTTTCTCGGTTGAGCACCTGCCCCTCTAAACCTCTGTGCACGCCACTGCCGCAGACATTATAAATTATGAGTCTGTAAATTGGAATATTTGGTCTTTTTTTCAAAACAGTATGTAAAAATGGATGAAATAACATCAGAATTTTATTAATTAGGCTTTATTTTGTTTTAGCAGTATAAAAATGTAAATTCACATCACAAAGTTGTCTGTAGTGACGTTTCTCCTGCATCAGATTCATAAAAACACTCTCCTGAGCTTCGAGATGGTGGCCGAGCATGATGTTCATCTTCCCCGGATATGAATAGCCTTTGACTATATAATTGGTCTCCACATCCGTGGCAAGACAGAACTTAATTGGTTATATTCAGAAACATACTGCTGTGAAAAAAAAAATCAAAAACGTTTTTCTGAATTCAGCATCTCTACACGTATGACAGCTGTTCCATTCAAGTGTCTGCTGAATTCCAACACAAACACACCTCATTTTACTTAATGAGGTACCGATTAAGTGATCACTTCAACCAAATCTTACTTAACAAGTTATTCCACCAACTATAAGTTCAAAACATTTGTATTGTGTTGTTTAAAAATGAATATGAACTTGTATTCTGTGCATTATTTAAGTGTGAAAACACTGCATCTTTTTATTTTGACCATTTGTCATGTTCTGCAAAAAAATGCTCTAAACATTTTTATTTGAAATTTGAGAGAAATGTTGTCAATAGTTTAGAGAATAAAACAAAAATGTCCATTTTAATCAAATGCATACCTATAAATAGTAAAATTAGAGGACATGATCATTTTTGCAGTAGGCTCTTAATTTTTTTCCATAACTGTATATGGCTATAAAAGCACAGTCTATTTATCATATTTGCATTAGGAATGATGTAGGTCAAAATGGCCTCATGACAGTTCCAGGTAAAAACTCTTTTATCTCTCTATCTTTTATCCCAGAACCCCCAGAATGCATGAGAAGACGTATAACATACTTTTAGGAAAAGTCATTGCCTGCAAGACATAGGGCTTTTATTCAAACAGTTACATGTATTTTAATAGAGAGGTCAAAATGCCCTCATGGTGTTTCTACATGTGATTTATGAAAATGTAATAAAGCACATTCAGCTCACATTAAGCATGGCTAAATAACCAAGCACATATTACAGTAACAAATGATGTTCTCAGGAAATGTGCTGTTTGGAGTTTATGTCTCAGGGGAAATTTATTTACAGTACATACTGAAACTGATTTACATAGTATCTGTCAGTGGTCTGGTAACACTATGCAAGTGTTGTGCAGTTTATACACAGTATGTTTTAGAGGCTTATTTATACGTGTCACAGTCAAATCTGAAACCTGACATATTGCATAAAAGGACATGATTTCCAAAGGGAACAATAATTATGTCTCACTAGCCCTGCATTAGATTCCAATACTGAAATTTATGTACAGTAATTGCTAATGCTTTACTTGACCCATGTGTTATATGGCTGCTTTGACATTATATTAAGAATCTTTTGTCTCAACGCAGTAGGGGGACGGGTGGACTTTGAGGACTTTGTAGAACTAATGACCCCCAAACTCCTGGCTGAAACCGCAGGGATGATTGGTTTAAAGGAACTAAAAGATGCTTTTAAAGAGGTGAGCTCATCATATACTCTGCCTCAGTCTTTAGCACCACATGGTGGACACTAAATATACTGTACATTCTGACGCTTTTGATGTGGTGATTCATATCTGAGTGTTTTTTCTTCTGCCGCTCTCTTATAGTTTGATATTGATGGTGATGGTTCTATTACATCTGAGGAGCTGAGACACGCTATGGTGAAGTTATTAGGTGAACACGCCAGTACTAATGAAATTGAGGCAGTGGTTCGAGAAGCTGACAACAATGGGGATGGGACTGTGGATTTTGAAGGTGAGATTCAAAAACACACCAGAAAATGTTGTCTTGTTGAGCCTGCTGCTCAGAAGCAGATTTCTCTATGAGACTCAGAGGATAACATTATAAGGATGTACATTATCTGAAATACAACACACATTTCCAGAAAAGTTGAGACAATAGGGACTAAAATCTCTCTTGTTATTTGAACTTGTATTTAACAGACAGCTGACCTGTGGAGGGTTGCAGGGGCAGCTGGAGCACATTCCAGTTCATTTCAGGTGCATCCTGGACAGGTCACTGATTCATTGCAGTGATGACCAGCTTAAGAGTATTTTGAATTTATAAACAAATTTAAATCAGGATGTCTGCATCTCCCTCAAAAAATGTTGGGACAAAGATATGTTTATCATACTGATACGTGGACTCTCCTTCTTAGTAGGGTTTTTTTTTTTGTACTGTGATGACTGTTACTCTCATTACACCTTTGCTGTTGTAAATGCAAGTGCCCCGGCATGGGACAAAAAAAGCAAGAGTACAGGTTTTGTCTGAAAAAAATACAAACACAGAATACTAAAGAAAATCTACAAAAAAATAACAAATAAAATTGTAAAAAATGTGAAAAATGTAACAAAATAAAAAGGAAAATTAGAAAAATAAACAAAGTATTAAATAAAATGAGCAAGATTGAATATCATTAACACAAATGATTAAGTAAATGATAAAAATAAATAATATGAGAAAAATGACAAAAGAGTAAAAATTTAAAAAAATTAACTAAATTTAAGAAAACGAGCAACAAAATGAGCAAAAAATAACACAACCATACCCAAAATTAACAATAAAGCCAAAATATTAATGACATATATTAAAAATACAAGAAATGGGTTAAAATGAACAAAGTCATTGAGAAAATTACTGTATAACTCTAAAATTTTAATCCATGTCTCAGCATAAATGTTACCTTCAAACATGAAGGTTAGCCATACTCATTTTTATTCTGTCCGAGACAAGATAACTCCAAAATATGTTTCTGTGCAGAATTAATAGAATGATCTTATCTGATCATTTTTATATTGCATTTTTCAAGGCACGCAAAGACACTTTACACAGAGTCAACCTGACACTTGGTCATCAAATTTACCCAAAGCTCTTTTTCAATTGTTCATTAATTTGTCCTAATAAAATACTGAAGCCACTCAGTGACTTTTATTAAAACTGTGATGTTTAACACTTATTTTTGGATATAGTCTCAGGTCAAAAATATGAGCATTTACAGTATGTGTCAAATTAAGGCACCGATTTTCACACCATTTATGTTTGAATATTATTTTTTTAAATACCAGCTTTTGTTGTTTTTGTGTATAATCTCAGAGATATGTCAAATGATTAATAACGGTTTACAAATGGAAACGTGACCAAGATGGACGGTGCAACCAAATATTTTTCTAATACTGTACCTGTTTTCACTTTGATTTTACATTAATTTGCACTGATGGCCATGTAAAGTATCTTAATTTCTAATTATAAAGCAAAACACAGTTTTCAGATTTTATTTTTATTTCATTTTAGAAAACGTCACAACCTTCCTGGAAATGGATTTTGTTATACTTCTGTTTCACTTGTGCTTTTCCTCACAAATCACAAAGTCTGCTTTGAAGCAAAAGGTTATGTTGTTCCCACATATGCAAATCTAAACATTCATATTTATTTTTATGACTTTTGTGAGTGTTAATGGGTCTTTAAAGCCAAACTTGGCCTGCTTCAGAACACAGAAGGACATACCTAATCAATACTTTATCCATTCTCTCTCCAGAGTTTGTGAAAATGATGTCACAAAAATGAAGACACCAAGGTGGCTGTAAATGGAGAGGTTGCATGGAGACTATAGCCTATTTTATATGACCAATTCCCTTTTTCCTTGTATAATCTGCCTCATTCATAATCATGCAAATCTGTAAGGTTTGTAAAGTATGACATACTGTATAAATGGTTGTCAGCAATTAAATTATGACTCGATACCATAGATTTTTGAGATGCTTTGATCTCATGCAGCCCAAAAGCACCTACGTAAATTTGTTGTATTGAGCAGTGGGTGTGCATCAAAAATAACAATGATGCTGCTGTTTCTTGGTAAAGAATTAATAATATCATGTAAAATATAAATAAAAACTTAATGGGATCATTTGCAAAATGCTAAGACCCCATATTTAATTGAAGGTTGCAATAGGACAGTAAATCACATTCTGAAACTGAGATAATTTTTTTTGTTCAATTATGAGACTATTTTGAATTTTACATCAGGAACTCATACTGGATGAACATGATCTTGGGCCCTGAGGTAGGACTGCATTAAAACAGGTATGACTCTGTAGTGGACATCACTGTATGGGCTTGAGAACATTTACAAAAAAACATTTTCTGTGAATGCAATTTGTCACTTCATCCACAAATGCAAATTGAAATGCTGCCATGTCAAGAAGAATAATTCAGATCCTGAAACACAGCTGCCTTCTCTGGGCCTGAGCTCATTTAAGATGGACTGAGGTGACGTGGAAATTTAAAATTATTGCTCTCTGCTCTGGCTCTGGGCTAAAGAAGACAGGGACCATCCAAAGCCTGCATCTGGGATGGTATGGGGCTTCATTTTTACATCTGCACATTTGTTAAGTCAGTATTTGTCTCTAATTTGTCATCCACCGAAAATGTTTGGTGCATTACAAATCTAACATACAACAAAGGAGACCCTGAACTGTTGAGCAGCACAAAGTAAGAATAGGAAAACATTACACTTGTAAAATTACAACAATTGGTCTCTGCACTTCTCAAATAAAGAATAGATGACTCAGCTAAGTGGTAATGACCCCAGCCCAACTTTTTTGAAACCCATGGTTGGCATTAAATAAAAATCATCATGCCATTTTCAAACTGACTTTTTAAAAATTATCAGTTTCTCATGTTGCCTTTTGCTATTTTTCAACTAAATATGGAGTTTTAATGTTTTTAGTGATTCAACTATTTTGGAAATAGGGTTGCCAGTGCATCCTGTTGGTAATCATTGGATTATCTTAGGGTGGGTTGTTTCTGCTGGTGATATCAGCCCTTATCTGTATCACCTCACTCAGTTTATGAATGTCTGTATTTACTTAAAAAGACAGTATCATCATCATCCGGCAGTTCATACTGTTAAGCACTGATCCACCAAAAGCAATGTGTGAGTTTGCCAGAGGTCTGCAGTGCAACTGTGGCCTCAATTCTGGAAAAATAAATAAATAAACAGCATCTGTCTTTAGTGACACCGGGAGAACAAAATGTCATCAGGACTGTCTGTCCTCTGCTGCCATTTTATCACCTTTTATGCTTGTGTTTCACCAAACGCTGCTCACCATCTGCTTTATCTTTCACAGTTATATTCAAAAGCACTCTGTGTCTTAACACTTAATTACAACTGTATTTTAAGCAACACTCGAATTAAATGTGTTTTCTCAAAGTTCGCCTTCCAGATTCTCAGTGTTCAAACTTTGTCCAAGTCGACATGCACCAATAGGTTGAAATATAGTGATTTCGACACAATGTTGTTTTATTGCAAATTTCTAAATCTAATTCTCACATGAGAAACAGCAGCCGATCTGACAGATGCAGTGATCTGGCTTTAAGTCTAATCCATATTTAAAAACCTGTTTTTGTTGGCATTACATTAATAAAATGAGTCCACATGTGTCCTGCAACAATTCAGGTACGTCTGATATTATTTGAATAAATGAGATTGCCAGTAAAAATAAGACCAGATTTATTTTCCAACCACTTTGTTCATTTCCCTCCTTTTTCTGATAATGATCCCTCCAAGGTTGACTAATGCCATTGCATAACAAAAGTACATGTCCAATGCTAAATGTGGCAATTGCTATTTTTTCCCCTGCAAATGAATGTTCTTGTTATAATCTTTTAGGATTGTAGCCTAATGTGAAGATTAAAAACAGATACTGAATTGACATATGATCTGTGTGAGCAAAAAGACACACATTCACCGGTGATTAAAAGGTTGGAAGGTATTATGTATAATTAATTGCAGCTACCACATATGGTCAAAAATATAGATGCTTAATTTCTCCTCATAACAGCTGTTTTATTCCAGCACAGCCAACCTTATGCATTGCTTTAATTATGTGTGAATTAAAAATCATGATCCTCCTTCTCAGAAATCATACTGAAAATATGCCCAGCAGTGAACAGATCGAGCATCATTGGGGAAAAAAAACATACATGCAACTGCATATAAACAGTCTCAGGAATAATCTGTCTCTCCGGGCTGGATTAGATCAGACTCTGTAATCCTCAGAATGAGACCCTCAGATGAACAGATGGCAGATAAGACAAAATCACTGCACAAATTCCCATCGACTTCCCCCCTCAAAAATGACCAAAAAGAGCCAGAACAGAAAAATTAGCAGCAAAAATGAACATCAAATTAATACAGAGGGAGGTCAATTATGGTATATCAAGAAAAGTGTACTTAACTTTTCCAGTCACCAGTTTGACCATTGATTTTCCATGTCACCTCACACTGTGACATTTTCACTCACTTCCACCCTGTTGTTTGAATCCATCTCAGTCTGAATATGTATAAAATTAAACAATACACAGTCAATCTGCTGAATTTGTTTTTATTTGTTATTTCTATTCTAGGAAACTCAGAGTTGAACAAAAAGAACTACTGTGTCACCACATCACAACCCTCTTTTAATATATCAAATAAAAAATAGAGAGAAAAATAGACATAGAAACATAGAAGCATACAGTACATATTCTGTGATAAGAGGGAAAATGCACAATGCAAAAATCTTCAAAGTGTAAAATAAAAATAAAGTGATAATTACATTTGTATGGTTTTTCACAGTTTTTTGGTTTGATCATATAGATTCTACTGGTATTTTCTTTCTGAAGGTTTATGTGTGCATGCATGAGCAAAATTTTTCATGACAGATACCGTAGGGCTCGCATGCAAACAGCATTCACTATATAATGTCAGCATACTGAGATTTACGTTTAACACCAATCTGCTCCTCTAAGATTAGATTTCATTGTGCTCTCAAGTGATGTTGGTTTGTTTGTGGCCACACTGTGTAGCATCATTCATTATTAAATGTTTGCTGTCACGTCCTGGTGCAGACCGTAAATCAACCAATGTTTGAAAGCGTGGTAATGGCTCATGTAATTCTTACGGCAGATTCACACAGTGATCGTTTGACTGGAATGAGCTGCATGATACCCAACAAGCAAGGCTAAAGTAAGGCAATCCCTGCCTGTTGTGTATCAGTAGTGCAGGAACAGATTTAGACATCAGGACTGAACATGAAGTCCAAGGCTTGTCTCTCTGCTGCAGCAACGTTCGGATGCCACAGGTCCACACTCAGGATGACTCGGGGTCCAGCGTCTGGAGAACCTTTAGAAACAGAAACATATACAGCTGTAGATGAAAATAAAACCCATGAACACAGGTTGTTATCCCCCGCACAAACAAAGATGAGGGAGAGGGCTCTGTTTGTCTGTCCAAACATTCGGTTTAGTTTCAAACTAACCAAACTTGGCACATGGGTACTCAGGGTAGGGGGAAGGGTTACTATGGAAATCACCAACTAATTTGCATATTCATTAGGTCAAAGCATTAATAATTGTAAAAACTTATTTTGACTTATAGTAACAAAACTATGTACTATAGACAGAGGCACCAAATTGTAATTTGTCAAACATTAGACTCCAAGACACCTCTCACTTATCAAATGACCTTGACTTTGACCTTCAAGATCCACCGGGTCTTCCATTTTGACCTGTGTACCTTTATGTAGTGAGTTTGAAAATGTCATACCCCATGGTTATTGAACCTGTTGATTAAAAATATGCTTTGACCTTCAAGGAAAAATGTCAAGGTCATCATCAATTTTAAGACTGGGCAGTTGATCTTGTAGCTTCTTGTTTTATATTTTGTCTGATCAGCTTCAATTTATTTGAAAATATACAGCTGTTCCTCAGTTATAGGTCTGCAACATAAAAGGTCAAAGTCAAGGTCACACACCCATGTGTAATAACATCTAAAGCATCATTCATGAGTATCTTGTTTTTAAAGACGTCACTCATTTTCTCATGCATTGAATGACACAGTGGCAATTCCCAAACCATCTTTGGTCCTAGCTGACTAAACCTCGTCTTGGCTTTAACTCATTTTTAGCCCTTTAGATGCTCTACAGACTCAAATTGTAGAATAGCTGTATATTTTTAAATTAATTAAGTTGACCGGACAATATACTGTACATAACACTGCCTTGTATTTCAGTTTGTTGATGTTGGGTTTGTAAAACTGAAAGTTGGAAGGAAGTGATTTTAGAGGTTACTGACCCTTGTGTGAGACAGTGTGAAGGAACGAGTCATCCACCAGAAGACAGTGTCCTTCTGACCAGCACTGAGGCTCCCCTCCCACCACCAGCTCACACTGAGGCGGAGTCTGCAGACCTACAAAAGTCACAACTGGGTTTAAACTTCAGTCTCACAGTATTTGGTTTTTCCCTGTGGATAAGAAGGGCATGCACCCAGGGCCTGTCTGTGTTTAAAACACAGGATTAAAGCCAGATGGATCACAGCTCAAAATAGGCTAAGTAGAAATGATCCGCAAACCAAACCCACAAAGTCCTGCATGGTGCAATCACTCAGCAATTTATCTGGCTTTCTTTTTGTGACAAAAAAAAGAGTATTCAGGTCATTTATTTAAAAGGTCAACTTTTGAACACTGGAAAAAAAGCGTTTTTGTCATTCATTGTGTGTTTGATTATTTTGAGTGTTTTGTTTATTATTTTATCATTTCTGTTGAACATTTTCTACATTTTTGTTCATTTTGTCTTCATTTTGTGACTCATTTGGTTGTGTTCATCAACACCAAATGTGTTCATCTTGTTGCTTCCTTTGGTCATTTCCCTGATTATATTTTTGTTAATTTTTGGTGGTAATTTTCTTAACTGTGTTACTCATTTTTGCTCATTTTGTTCATTTATGTTTTATTAATTTCATTTTCATGTTCATTTTTGTTCATTTTTCTTTATTTTCCCAATCACTTTCATCTGTTTCTCTTCACCTTTTCATCTTTCTTGATTTTTCATTCTTATTCTTGTTTATTTTGTTCATTTTATTGATTTTTTTTATTTGTTTTTGCTTCCTTGGTAAAGTTATTTAGAATAAAATCCTTACCCCCTTTGTTTTGACTCACCCAGATGACAGCGGAGCCGGGTGTTCGTGGGTCCATACGAGCTCCCTAATGTCGCTCCAGGTCCCAAAAGCCAAAATCCAGCTGATCCCATTGAGTTGCTGTTTATAAATGTCCGTAGAGACAGTAGTGTCCGGTAGGTGCAGGGACAGGAGCGACAGTTTGCTGCCACACACACGCCTGCGCTGTATAAGGGAAACACTGCCTGACCCTGAAACAAACAATGACATGCAATTAACCTGAGGAGGATGTGAAACAATGAATTATGTTATTGGGGTTGATTTTCTTTGTACCTTAGGGAAGACAAGATAATGCAGTAACCATATTCACTTGGATCTCAGGGAAATGGACTGTATTTAATTTTGTCACCAGCAGGGGGTGGTGTTTGATAATGTCACGATGCCAATTAGCCACAAGGAGTCAGCTTTTGTTTGTTTTTAATGCAAACCTAACCTGACCTGTTCACGGTATTTAGCACGCATGACTATAAAAGAGAACAGACACTGAATAATGTTACTTTGGAACAGACCTGGGAGGGTATAGTCAAACATTCGGGTCTGCCCAAATGTTTGACTCTATATCTCCAAAGTCCCCAGACCCAAACTTGGCACATGGGTAATCAGGGTAGGGGGAACAGCTACTATGGCAACCACTACCTTATTAATTTTAATTAGCTATGTAGTCACACTGAAAATATTCTATACCCCAGGGTTATTGAAGATGCTGATTCCAAATATGCTGTGACCTTCAAGGGAAAAGATCACAGTCAAAGTCACAGTCAATATCAAAACTTGGTGGGCGGGGGGTTGGGGGTTTCACAGTTTCTTTTATTTGTACATTAGGTAAGACATGACAGTAACACTCAAGTATACCTCACTGCCTAATGTGGAGTGAGACTGGGTGTCAGACCCTTACCATACATGGAATCAGTCAGGTAGCAGACGCTTACCATATATGGAATCAGCAGCAATTAACTCTAACTGAAGGGGCATGAAGATAGTTTTTTGTTTTTTTGTTTTTTTTTGGGGGGGGGGTCTCTAACACAGAGCTATCCTACGTAGTCTACATTATATAAATATAAAAAATATAATACACTAAGTCACTGTGGTCCTATTATGACATAGAAATACACAATCAGTGATTTACACATGTACAAAATACTGACTTCAAATTCTTATATCAACCTCAAGTGAAACATTCTGAACTAACTTAAAATGTATTTTGCATTTTTTTAATGTAAAGCATAAATAATAAATCACACAAGGCAGCTTTTTTTAATCATCCACCAGCCCATCCCTGGTTAGTAAGGTATCATAAACCAAAATATGTACAAGTACAAGAAAAACTTTCATTTACCCAGCTGTTGCTGTTACTAATAAATTGCTGAAATGGCTGTGTTGGATATTGCATTCATTCTTAAAAGTTTTGGTTCCCTGCCATCCATCCATCTTCTACCGCTTAGAGGTCGGGTCGCGGGGGCAGCAGCTTGAGCAGGGAAGCCCAGACTTCCCTCTCCCCGGCTACATCATCCAGCTCCTCTGGGGGGACCCCGAGGTGATCCCAGGCCAGCCGAGAGACATTTTCACTCCAGTGTGTCCTGGGCTTTCCCCGGGGCCTCCTCCCAGTGGGACGTGCCCGGAATGCCTCCCCACGGAGGCGTCCAGGAGGCATCCGACCCAGATGCCCAAGCCACCTCATCTGGCTCCTCTCGACATGGAGGAGGAGTGGCTCTACTCTGAGTCCCTCTCGGATGACCGCGCTCCTCACCCTATCTCTAAGGGAGAGCCCAGCCACCCTGCGGAGGAAACTCACTTCAGGTGCTTGTATCCTGAATCTTGTTCTTTTGGTCATGACCCAAAGCTCATGACCATAGGTGAGGGTAGGAACGTAGATCGACCAGAAAATCAAGAGCTTCGCCTTTTGGCTCAGCTCCTTCTTCACCACAATGGACCGAAGCAGAGTCCGCATCGCTGCGGACGCCGCACCAATCCGCCTGTTGATCTCCCATTCCATCCTTCCCTCACTCGTTAACACTGCGTACAGTGAAGACGGGGCACTGCTGACCTCAACTGGAGACATTGTGGGTCAGTGGAAGGAATACTTTGAGGAACTCCTCAATCCTACCAGCACACCTTCCTCTGAAGAAGCAGGGCCTGGGGCCTCTGGGGTGGGC
>JAQQAE010017666.1:0-11402 GCA_029823295.1 Pseudamia nigra
GAAATTGTTAGAGTTAAGAATACATTTGTTATCATTTTCCTCAATGAACATATATTAAGTTTCACGTGCCTTTATATCTTGATCTTTTCACACATACATTGTTTTGTCTCAACCATCGTAGTCTGACCTTGCAGATGTGAACCCATGTGATGGTTATCTGCTTCATGTGTCTTTATAGAATCTACATAGCTCCAATGTTGAATAATTCATGACTACTGTAACCAATGATGTATGTGATGTGTGATTTCGCCCTTTTTGTGTTTCAATAAAACATTTGAGCGAAGGAAGACGCTTCGAAGAGAGACCCAGGGATTCCGAGCTCCCGTCTTCTTCCCTTTGCAAAGAAACTGTTTGATTTTACTCTGTGTCCGAGTCTCTTCGCTGGGTTGTAGGTTTTAGGTTTATGGTTAATCATCATAAATCACAGTTGATGTTCTTTCGGGTTGATCGAGTTTGATGATAAACCTGACAGAAATAATGAACAAAAATAAACCAAATGATGAGAAAAATACACACAAAAAAAATCACAAAACAATGAAATGAACAAATGAAAAAAATCACAAAAATGCACAGAATGCACAAAAAGTTCACTGGGTAACTGTAAGATGAACAAAATTGAGAAAAAATAAACAAAAAAGAATCAAGAAATGACCAAATTGATGTTAACATGTCGGCAGTTACAACACCTGTCATATGCCATGTGATATGTAAAGGGTTTGAATACGTTTTGCAGCTCTAAACACTTATTTTATTTAATTTCTGTCCATAAATGTCTCTTTTGATTGTAACAATTGCTGAAACCCTGGTCTAGAACTATTTTAGATAATTTTGACCATGTCAAATCAAATGTAAATAATGTCATAAAGAAGTAGTGGTAAGTGACGAATAATGATTAATGAATAATTTGTCCAGGAAACATTTTCAGAAGTTGAAATTGAGGTGCTCTGATGAACAGATCCTAGAATCACCCCTGAACATTACATTATATTATAGGTAGGTGCACCACATGTCATTTACTGTATGTCACTAGCGGTCTCTCAATCAAAACTATAAAAACATTTTACAATAAATGAGGTCATTTGTGTTTTTGTCATCAGTTATAAACATTAACAATACTGAAGGGAACAGGACACCATTTACAGGGAACAAAGTTAAACAGGTGGCTAAATTTCATATTTGCCTTTATCTGAATATTGTTATTTTATTGAGTTATGTGTTCATTTGCATTACATATTACTTCACAAAAAATACATACAGTAGGTTTCTAGCCAAGGCTAATTAGACATTTCAATGATTTACAGGACACCCTTAAAGGAGTCAAACAGGTGAACAATAGAGTCATTTTCAACATCCTACCTCTGAATCGCTGTCCTGACTCCACTAAAGACGCCTGGATGAGCTGTGGCTTCCTCACTGCCTCATAGTTAACTTTTACTTCTCACTGTCACAGGTATTGTGTTTATGAATAGGGAGGAACTAATCTCCCTCCGTCCTGGTGCAGTGGGCAGTGCCTGAGCATTTCCAGCTCTCCCCTCGATGCTTTGATCGCTCACGTTCAAAGACTCCACGAGCACCCGGATCTTCCTTGTTGTTTACAAGCTGCAGCTCTGTGGCAGAAATGATAATAATAGTTACTATATTCACCTACTGCTGTTTGAAAGGCGGGTGTTTCTATGGAACGACTGTATGTGAACCATTAAGTTGCAAAATAGAAATGGAGAGTTAGGGATGGAGGTGAAACAACTTATAACGGGATTATCTCAGTTTATATTTCATGATGTAATCTTGCAATCTTGTTGCCAGTCTTGTCGTGTCTATGCATTGCTGTGCATTTCTGAAACCTGACAGAAATTAATTTAAGAGTTCAGTGGCTGTGGTAAACCCACTTGACTAAACAAGAGCCTGCAGCACTGATTGCCGAGGCCCCGGCAGCACTATCTTTGCAAACATCCCTGCTTTTTTCAACACTCGATGCTAAAACCTCATGTTTCATTCGAGCTTCTCTGTGCACTCGTAGCACTGACTGATTAATCTGAAGTTGTGCTGAACAAATTACTGGCAGAGGCTGAGGAAGTCATGCAAGTTAAAATCTCATTTACAACCAACTCCCTTGACTTCTCTTATTTTTATTAAAGCTGCCAGAGGTGTCTGTCACTATGTTTTTATTGCTGCAGTAAGTTGTTGCAGCTTTAGCCACTGTTGTTTCCCAGTACAACGTGTGCAGATAAACATGTTTAGTTCAAAAGGGATGAAACAAGCAAGCTTCTGTAAATGTTTATTTCATTAATTAAAAGACCTTTGACACTGACCCCCATTGGTGAAATCACTTTGTGGGGGTGAGACCCTATAAAGTGCAGTCATTCCATCGATCCCCGGGGAGGCATGGAGGGGGATCAGTCACAGCCCAGACCAACACGCATTACCAAGCCCACAAATAAGCTTTTTGTTAACTCTGTATGAAAGTAAATGACAAGAGACCTGGGGTATGTAACTGAGTGTTATAGATAGTGTAGAATTCAGTGCATCTATGGTTTATGTATTGTTTTATGAATAGATGATCAGGTACATTACATGTTCCTTTTTCTTAGTGTCAACAAGGCCATGTCAGTAACAAGTCCTCTACGTGCATCAAAAGCCTGATCTTTTTATTTTTCTGTCACATAAAGCTTTCCAAAAAACTACTAAACTTATTGTTTGACTGAGTCATATGGTCTGCTATAACAGTAAAAACACAGTACTTTATTTGGAATCAATCTCACATCGTGGGATGTTGCATAAAATTCTCATTATGCCATTAATTCCCACTAAGTTTCCAATGAATCCACTTCCAGTTCTGTTAGACATTTAAAATGTCCAGCTCATCTGGGAATTAGTTTGTATTATGGTATAACGACACGTTTGTTTTGTCACAGATTCATTTGGAAGCAGTTTTCAGCCCACAGATGGTATACATCTGTTCCCAAAGTTTTGTCAAACGTGGAAAAAAGCAGCAATACTTTAGATTATTTATGTATTTACCATAATTAGGATTTGTTTTCACTCTAGTTTATAACAGATTAGTATGTTAGTTTAACAGTGTTTTTATAACTTGACAGTCAGATAACTCTTCCACAGTGTCATAACTCTTTTATTGACTTTGCAGAAAGGTTCAACTAAAAGATACAAAGGTGAACCATCGCTACAGTTACACAACACAAATACACAACTTCATTTTTAGCTTTAGTTAAATAATGAAGACGATCAATTGACTTTTAACATGGCACATTTTTACATATTCATTGTAATTTTAACTTCATATAAAATATATGACATCATAATTCACCATAAACATGCTTAGTTGTTTGAAGGCACGATACCTTCATTGGGCTAAGAACGATGCAGCATGTTAGCATTAGCATCAGCATCACACAATGAACAGTTAACATGGTCATATTAAACATACCTACAATTCAGCCGTTCATAGCAGTCGGCGCTGTGTCGCTAAATACCTGAATGTGAGTAACGCAGTGAAAAGCTACGCTAACCCAGTCATCACACTCACCTGTTTCCAATTAACCTGTTCACCTGTCGTTTGTTGCCCCGTCCCAGCTCTTCTGGAACATGTTGCAAGCATCAAATCAAAAATGTGTGAATATTTGAAAAAAACAAACAAGCAAACAAACAAACACACAAAACCCTTGTGTGTTTCAGGACCTCATTACCTAGTTGCACATTAAAGATGCTGTCTATGATGTTGGGAAACTAGCTCTGAGTCTTTTTTTGTGGCGGACCGATATAAATGATTAAACAGGCGACCTGCCAGTCAACACAGCTTTCAACCTCACAGTTGTCAAGCTAGTATGTCTGTTCTTTTCTTACCTGTTCAAAATGTTGAAGGACTCTGAAACGCAGGCTGTTTCTCCTCAGTCATCCGGTGGTGACATAAGCTACAGCTGCGAGCGCCGTCGTAGCTACTGCTGTGACTGTTTTCAACGTCTGTCCAATAATGTCCCATGGACCGCGACAAACCATGGGCTACTAGCTAATTCACTAGCATCACAGACTGCACGTTTAATATAAGCTATCAAAATATACTAATTTGAGTAATTTCCAAATTAAATTGCACCAAAGTTTGTCACTATTCCTGAGTTAAGAGTGTTATTTTTATATACAGCCATTTAAACTTGCTACTGCCACGGCTACTCACAAAAAGGTACAAGTAACCTCCCCAGCGTCGCAGTAAGTCATGTTTACTTGCCCCAAGGAACCTGATGATCCATCTTAAAGCAATTTCAAAGCGGATTTTCACCATTACACGCGATCTTGACTGCAGTATCAGCAGTTTCTCCCTCCTACGAAGAAGAAAACTGGATAAAACACTGTGGTAAGTACTGTAATTGAAAAAAAACTTTAAGAGCCTGGCAGAAAACGTCTATTATTGGAAGCATCAGTCCAGATTTAAAGGATGTGAGAAATATTGATGTATGGTCACAGTGGATTTAAATAGTGGTCACATGGCACATTACCCTTGATAAACATACAGCGCGTGGCAGCAGGGGTGAACACACCTTATGTAAATGCTACATGACTCCTCCGGTTCCTGCGGCTCGCCACCCAGCCAGGAGGTCAGCGTGAGGCTCTCGCACAGAGGCTCTCTGTTCTCTGGGATTCTGTTCGCCGAGGATGACCTCCAGGACCGGGGCCACTCAGGGGTCGTCCACGTGGGCCGTGCCGCGGTTACGGCCCAGTCGCACACGCTGTGCTACTCGTGTCAGGAATCCTGCGCAATTCCGCTGTGTTTTTTTTTCTCCATTTCTGTTTTTCCCCACTGGTGTCACTTTTCTACCTCCTCATCTCCTCCGTCAAAGTGGAAAACTTTTTTAAAACGAAAAGAAATACAGTAGATTGTTTTCGTCTCTATGTGGACAAGAGCGAAGAAAATGCCACGGGTGCACAGAGCTGTCATCAAAGCTAAACATGTCTACTTTGGACAATTTAACCCTTTCATGCATGAATTATTAAAAAAAAAAAAACAACTAATTGAGATTATGATATTTTTAGTGTTATGGTAGCTTCCAAACAATCTTTAAAATAATGTATTTTAAGAATAGTAGTGATTGAAAACGGCTATGTCTGTCAGGGTATGTCAGTTTAGTGAAATACAGTCATAATTATGCTTTATTACTATTTAATAATGTATAACAAATATGACTCATCTGAGCAATTTGAAAGTTTTGGTTTTTGTTCATGTTTTAAAAGCATTTTCTTGACTGTTTGGTTTATTTTTGTTCATATTTCTTCTTTTTGCATCTAATTTGTTCCATTTACTTATTTTGTTTTTTGCAACGTCTTGATTGTTTTGCTCATTTTGTCTATTTTTCTTCTTGTTTTGTTCATTTTTGTTAATTTTTCTTTGTTTTGCATCAAATTTGGTTCATTTTCATGCCTAGTTTGTTCCTTTGCTGCTGATTTTCTTTGTTTTTCATCCAACTTTGTTGAATTTTTCTTCATTTTTTGGTTGCTTTGTTTACTTTTCTGATGACTTTGTTCATTTTTATCCATTTTCTTTACTGTTTTTCACCCCTTGCTTCTTATGTTTCTCCTTTTTCTGGACAGCTCTGTTAATTTTAAGTAGAAAATCTTTGCCTTTTGCCTTAATTGTTGTAATTACTATAAATTTAATGTCACCTTATTACTGTCACTTCACCTTTGCAGTGGTCACCATGTGCAAAAGGGTTAAAAATGAAAACATGTCCTAGGTTGTTTCACGTTTTACGTTTACTACATTTACTTCTTTCACAGGTTGATGTCTTCAATATTAATGCGCAATGTGTGAATATGATTAAAAAAAAATCACATTCACACAATTTTTTTTTTTGTAATGCATTTTGTCTACCACATAATCCCATGCATGTTCTTTCATGTTTTGAGTTGAAAATGCAACTGCAAAATGGATCTTAACCTGTACATCATGTTTGAATTGGTTGCATTTGGTTCCAATTTGAATTTAAGTACAACATAAAAAAAAAAAATCATCTCCAATCTCCTCATGTCTTCCTCAATGGCTTGTCAGATGGGAGGACTATGATACGAGGAAACAAATTTCCTTCAGCGTCTCAGTACCACCTTTTCTTTGTTCTTCACCAGATAGTCTTTTCATGTCGCCTTGAATCTTCCCAACATTCTGCAACATTCGATGCCGGTTTCCTGTTTTCTCCCAAGTGACACCACATTGTCCATGTTAACTACATTTATGAGTTTTCCTCTTTTCCCTTGACTCATGCATCCTTGTCTAAGCCACCACACCGTCTCTCTGACGCCACTCCTATTGATGGTTCATATACTTGACTTCATTGTACCCAGAGTGCTATTCCCACGGTCTTAAAAATTAGAAGACTTTCCACATTCCCAGCCAATGGCATGTCTTATGACAGCTTCATTGTCACTTTCGTAGCAGTGCACTCCGCTCTCGCCTTATGTAACAAGACCTCAGCGAAAACAGAAATCCACGTCCAACAGGGCAGGCCACATCAGGCAGGTTTCAGAAGCACTTTGTTGCCTCGCTTTTTGAATATATTTAAAATCCTAATGAACACTTCTAAGGCTTGGAGAGTCAGGACCAGAATATGTAGATGACCTCTGACCGTGTACAAATCTGAATGCAGCCTGAGAGCCTTTGGTAGGTCGTTAAAGGCCATTCCTTAAACCTTAATAATACATGGCCTTTTCTCGTTTGGCCCGTTCTTTGTGCAATGACCTGCCAGAGGAGATCAGAAAAACTGTCTTTTTAAAGTTGCTTTAAGAAAGTCCCTCTAGGTCCAGGTTATATGATAAACAGAAGGGCTGCTTTTGTAGCGCTATTTATTCTATTATATCTATTATTCTAATGACTGTTTTTACGAAGTGGACAGAGGAACTATGACATCAACAATTGGTTTTTGAACTATTTTAAAGAAACAGAAGCAAATGGAAGTTGCCCCAGTGGCCTCCTGCATTATTACAACTTTACTACATTATTACATCTTTAAAGGTCCCATAGAGTGACAAATTAATCCCGATACTGCTTATACTGTATGTGACAGCTAAAGACTTCTAAGGGTGTTGACCAAGCTCATCTAAAATGGTCTTCTTGGCTGGATGGTTTTAATCTGACCATGCAATAGTTTTCCATTTTGCCACAGACCATTTGAAATGAGCTTTGGTCCAGAGAAGATGGCAGCGTTTCTGGATCATGTTCACATATGGCTGCTTTGCATGATACAGCTTTAACTTGCATTAGTGGGTTGCACGGTGAACTGTGTTCACACGGTGACAGTGGGTTCTGGAGGTGTCCCTGAGCCCACGTAGGCGCGATGGACAATACTGCTACATTTGGTAGCGATCCAATATCAAGTAAACGCAGGGTCAGTATTGCCAATACTGACACATTTTACTTAGAAAAGCAGCTTATCTACCTTCATGTAAGAGAAAGCAGATGCATCATCATTTATGAACCAGATGCATCACCCCCTATCTGCATGGAGCCTAAATATGGGAATACTAATGTTCCTTTAATGGTTACAACAAAAAGATTTTTACAGATTTTAATAGTCTATATTTAACCCTTTATTGGGAAAATAATATACAGTATGGTAACTGGCTTTTAAAACGTATTTTGGCAATTTTTGTTTATTTCCTTTATTATTTTGTTCCTTATTTTATTCGTTATGCTGTTTATTTGTTAATGTTGTCAGTTTTTTTGTTAATTTTGTTGCTGCTTATTTTCTTACTTTAGTTTTATATTTGGTAATTTTGTTAATTTTTAGCAAATTTTGTTGTTTCTTTTGTTCATTTCATTGCTTATTTTATTTGTTTTGCTGTTTATTTTGTTCATTTACTTTCTTATTTGATCATTTTATTAATTGTTTGTTCATTTTATTGCTTTTTAGAATTTTGCTCATAGTTTTTGTTAATTTTGTGGACTGTTTTGTGAATTTTGTTGATCGTGTTCATTTTTGGGATTATGTTTTAATATGTCAGTACATGGTAACATCTTTGACTTTAATTTTCAGCCTACAACTGAAACATTTTAATAAAAGTCAAAATGTAAAAAAGTCATTTCACTTACAACAATAATTGATTATTGAGAAGCACTGCCTTAACCTAATAAGTTGTGAAAAGTTCCTCCAGTTGTGCCAGTTACTTGACCAGGATTTGTTTTTTTGTTGTTGAGATGTGTTGCTGCCATAAAATTCAAAATGAACGAATATTTTCCATGAAATGGTAAAATGTATTAGTTTCAACATCTGACATGTTGTTTATGTTCTGTCGGAGGTAAAATATGGGTTTATGGGATTTGCAAAATATTTGCATTTTGTTTTTATTTACATTTCATTTCCATCCTGTGAGATGTCGTACCTGGCCACTTTTCATCAGGAAATAGTCTGACTGGCCGAACCATTTGTTTTGATCAGTTTCAGACACAAAGGTTATGACTTGTGGGGTCAGAAATCACAAAAATTCAAAATGGCTTTTTTCCCCCCTCCTGATGTCTTGTCTTGATTTCTCAGCACCGGTAGTACAGAGTGATTACACATTTTCACATTTTTTATTTTACATCGCAGAATTTATATGAGTCTCAAAAGCCACACACACAGCCATTGTTTTTGCCCACTGTTTGTTCCAAAATGGTAGCATTATTACTGACTCCCCTTCTGTCTGATGATTCCATCACCCTCACCATTTTGTCAGACTAAAATCTCCTTGTTTTCCTGTCCAGATCAAAGTTTTATCTTCGCAGTCATTCCCTTCACCTACGTCTGTGGAGATTTCCCCTCTCATTTCCTGTCCCCATGGATTCCAGATCCTTCAATGTCATGCTCCTTTGCCTCTCACTCCTTCCCCGTGTTGTAAATAGTCTCCTTACTTTTTAGTTTTGCTTCATGCATTCAGTAAACTTGAGCCTAAAACATTAAAATATGACATACCTCTGTGTAACCAGCCCTCAGGGACGCATCACCTTCCGGACACAGTGGGCCTTTTGAGATTTTCCAGGCCAAACTCAGGGGTCACTGTTACAGATGAGGTGTGGGAAACACTCACAATGGACAGAGAGGCAGACGTTTTATTGGGGAGCCGTGAAGAAGAAGCTTCAACGTTTTGCGTGGGCGACTCATCTGAATCCTTGAACCTTCTGGGAAAAGTGAGCAATGGAAGTGACTAACATTTTCCCCTTTCCTCGACAACTACTGCTGAGTTGCCAGTCAGCAAGAAGGTCAACCTTCAACTCCTGTGGTGGAGCTGCTCGCCGGCCACCGTGAAGCTCGGTTTTAAAGGCTGAATATGAAACATGGATTCAGCAAATTCATTTTTTCCCAAATTATTGCATTTCTGTCCAGCAACCTATTCAATCCAAACAAATGGAAACTACAATGTGATTTTTTGGTACATTTTTTTGTACAAGGCCACCATTCTGACTGAGGAACAACGGCTGATCAGTATCAGGACAGGTGTTGATTAGTTTTTTCTTACTTATTCATTTCTGGGCATATTGAATTTCACAGTCTGTCTATTCTTTTCAGTATAGTGTCATCATCATATCATTCTCTGGCTCCACTCTTGCCCTCTACTTATTCTTCAAGTATATGTCAGTGTGGAAAATCACTCTCACACAGATACGTATATACTGTAGTTGCAAAAGGTAAAAAAAAAAAAAAAAAAAACTTTACTACTTTTGCTGCCAGCTCTGGAAATTCAGCCCAACATCATCTCCAATATGCTGGTTAGACATTTAAACTAAAACACCAAGGACCACTTGCAATGATTCCATGGATGACCAGGGGCTGCGGACCACTGGTTGAACCAACTGGGGCCCAAGATTTTTTTCAGCTCAAGACCCCCTCCCCCCCAAAAAAGAAAAAAAATCTAATTTCGCTATTCCTGGCAGCCAAATTTAGATAAGACATAATTTAACACATAATTATAATGAAGTCTACATTTTTAATGGCTCCTCCATAAGTGAAAGAGTGTGCCTGAAATTTTCATCTCGGCTTTTACATAATTTATGTCTAGTTTTGTCTTCTGTATCTGGTTTTTATCTTGTTTTATTGTCTTCATCTTCATCATTGTTATTCATGTTTTGCATTGTCTCTTCTAACATCTTTTACATTTTGTTTTGCCTTTTACATCTTATTTGATCGTGTTACTTAATTTTTATGTTGTCATGCCTTCTATGTCTTGTACCTTTTGTTGCATTTTTATTGTTTTACATGATATTCATTTTTTTACATCTTTAACATAATTTTCTTTGTGTTTCTTTTTACACAGTGTTATGTCTTTTTATGTCATTTTAATCTGGTTCCATCTTGGACATAGTTACTGCTACGTCTGCTCTGTTTTTCACATGTACAAACTGCCCCAGAGAGCACACATCTGTTTTAATTTGGAAATTGAAATAAAATGTTGCATTGTTCTGTAAAATAATCGTGAAGGCTAAGAAAGGAACAAAAATGAACCAAATAAGCAAGTGAATGAACCAGATTTGATGCAAAAAGGAGAAAAATCAACTAAAATAAACCAAACAGGCAAGAAAATGCTTTTAAAAAATGAACAAAAACAACAAAACAGTACAGTTATTTACATAAAAAGTTTTTTATTGGCTAACTTTGGCCTTGGATATGCCAATATAATAAAATATATATAATAAAAAAATACTTTGAAATTGCACGGTCGATTCAAAATTTAGTTTTTATCCATTATCAAATAATAACCAAAGCTTAGTTATGATTGTACAGTCGTATGAAAAAGTTTGGGCACCCCTAACAATTTCTATTATTTTCATTTAGAAATTAGTAGGTGTTTGGATCAACAATTTCATTTTGATCTTTCAGATACCTGATGGACACAGTAATATTTCAGCAGTAAAATGAGGTTTATTGGATGAACAGAAAATGTGCAATATGCATCGGAACAAAATTGGACAGATGCACAAATTTGGGAACCCCAACAGAAAAATCACACCAATATTTAGTAGAGCCTCTTTTGGCAAAAATCACAAACACAAATGATGAGTGTCTGGATTCAGGACGAAGGTATTTTGGATCATTCCTCCTTACAAAACATCTCCAGTTCAGTTAGGTTTGATTGTAGTCGAGCATAAACAGCTTGCTTCAAATCATCCCACAGATTTTCAAAGATATTCACGTCTGGGGACTGGGATGAACATTCTAGAACATTGTACTTGTTCCTCTGCATGATGCCTGAGTAGATTTTGACCTGTGCTTTGGGTCGTTGTCTTATTGAAATATCCAGCCCTGACGTAACTTCAACTTTGTGACTGATTCTTGAACATTATTCTCAAAAATCTGTTGATATTGAGTGGAATCCATGCGACCCTCGACTTTAACAAGATTCCCAGTACCAGCACTGGCCACACAGCCCCACAG
>JAQQAE010017667.1:0-11400 GCA_029823295.1 Pseudamia nigra
TTCTTGTCTCACTCCCATTTCTTCTTTTTGTATTTTGAAGCACTACTTAGAACCTTCTTAAGATCCAACAGTGCAAATGTACATTCCTGCAATTTTTTTTAACTGGTCTTAAAATTTTGATCAGGAGTGTACAGTATGTCTTACTGTTGGTGAGTTCTTTGAGCTGCTGTTGCAGCGTGATGGAAGCGTTGTATGTCCTGAAGACCTTTGCAGTCAAACCTGGCATTAGAGAGCTCAAATGCTTGTTCAGCATGTTTGTCTGAAAAAATAGGAAGATGAAGGGTAGAGATGAGAATAAAACACAAAGAACAGTACATTCTTCAGCATGGTTTAAACCAAATCTCTTCAAAATAAAACAATTTTAAAGCAGCACTAGGTGGCACTGTGGCATTGTTCCACTGGAGGGCTGAGAGCATCTGTGATATAAACACCTTACTATAGCAAATCAAAGTCTTTGCCTTCATTATCATCATCATCCATTAGAGCAGGGGGATTAAACAGTTCTTTCCCAGTCTGACATTTCTGTAGGTATTCTAACAAGTTCGAGCTGTCATAGCTGGTAGTTCGACAACCATTAGCTCCTGTCAAAATCGCTGCTGCTTCAACAAACAGCCAAGAGTTGAAACAGAGTTAACCCTATAAGGGCACACACTGGGGTGGAAACAAAGCGGTGTGAGCACGTCAGTGTGCTTTGGCACGTCACCCGTGCCAGACAGGCAGTATTACATTTTGCTGTAAGTGCTGTTATAATTTCTTGTCCATAACAGTTTTTCTTACAGCTCACAGTGAATGTCAGGGGAGTGCAACTAAGGTGAGGGAGAATTCTTGTCATTTCAATCTCCAAAACAATTGTCTGTCAGTGATTTTTACTGGATCCAAGTTACTCTGTAGAATCTTCTACTTTAAAAAAAAGCTGCTGCTTAGTATATGATGAAAAGGATACAATAAGAAGAGGGAAAATATGCACCCAGCTCAAAGGGGCTATAAGACACAGCAGGTAGTTGTTAAACTTCATTGATTAGGATGTAGGTAAGGAAATCCCACAGCAATTACACCTCACCTGAAACTGCAGACTGTGTGTTTACTGGAGCTCCTAATGATGCAGAGTGTGGAGAGGCTTCCACGTAAGCCTGACAAACAGCTGCTCATTCAGCTCTGATCAGATACTCCAACCCTCTGAGGTTTTTCTGTGTGTGTGTTTGTGTGCATGCGTGTGTGTAAGACAATGAGCAAATATCAGTCAAGCATGTCAGTAATGAGGAGCATCTTCTCCACCCTGTTCTGAAATGTCATACAGTACATTGAAATGTTCGCAAATGGAATGTTTACGGAATTCAGAGGTTGTGTTGCTTTAACACAACACCCCAAAAATGTTTTGTCCGCTCAAACTTCCATTATTTCTGCAATTCGTTCTGGCATTTTGTGAAGGTGGCCAGAGGCAGTAAGATAACGACAGATAAACATGATGAGTAGCAGGATGAGCCATCGTAAGCGATGTGGTTTCACTTTTCCTTGTTCTATCGTCTAGGCTGTTATATTTAGACATATAATCCTATTTCTACTATGACATGACAGAGTTCCTACACAAATTCCATACTTTTCCACACTCACATTTCCAGGTCTTTATTATGCAAATAAATGATTTTAAATCCAGCTGTTAAAATGTGTATGAAAGATAGCTGAGGTCATGCTACTTCCTCCACTTTGTAAAAGTAATGCCAAAATCCTGCCATGTTACTTCTGTGACTCAAGTTGGAGCTGGAATGTGTACAGTAAAGAGGCAGGGCTGACCTCCAGATACATTTCTGGCCACATATTTGATGATGTTTTGACTGTGATTTTTCATTACAGCTGTCAGCCACTTTTTGCTGTCAAACAACTCATTAAAAAACAAAACAGAAAAATGACAATCTGGACACAAATCGGCTGGGTAAAGTCTGCATGAAAAAGGCAAAAATGTTGAGGTGCTGAAGGAAGCAGGATATATAGCCTGTACTACAACCAGCCACGAAGGGGAGCTCTGAATGTTTTGGTTTCACTTGTGGAAAGATCAGCCCCTATAACACATATTTCATTCAAACCACAATCAATGTGATTCAGACTTTGTCATGCAAATTTAACACAAGGCTGTTACTGCCCACCTAAATGGAGAGCTAGAAACAGGAACATAAGCTGGATGACATTGCACCACTGCATTTTAAATGAAGTAAAATATTTTACTCACACACCAGTAAATATTTCATTGCAGAATGTTTAGACGTTGTCCAAATAATTTTAATACCAATAGGGAAACCGATACTTTGGGCTTTGATATAAACCTACTTATCAGAGCGCGGTTTAACTTGTACGACCTCTTTAGTTGTAGATTTTCACACCGTGGTATTTTTTCAGCCCAAACAGTTGTACAGCAGAAAACCTAGTTACACAACTTCAAGGTGTCTGTTAACATACTACGACGTATAAGCATGGACAAAAAATGGGTTGATGAGATCTGATGATTACTTCATACCCAGCACTCACTGTGAGCATCACTGGACCTAATGACAGCACACTCATGAAGTAAGCACCCAGTGTTCTTTCTTCCATTTGCCATGGTCCAATTTTCTGCTTTCATCTGTCCGCCACTGCCTTCAATCTGTTCTTAAGAGCTGCTAAGGACAGACTATGTGTATACCTCTGCAGCACTCTGTTCAAGCCTTATAGTTTTCTCCCCATTTCCACCACCCCGCCTCCACCTTCCTGCCTGGCTGTCACTTACACAGCTTGCCATCTACCTCTCTTTCAACTGCCTCCTACCTCTTCCCAGCCATTGTCCACCTTCTCCTCTTAACTTTGCCTCACCTGGACCAGTTGTCACTCCCCTACTGCTCCTTCACGCACACACACCTTCCTCCCCACTCTCTCGGTGGCCTGGCCTTTCCGGGTGTCAATCAGGCCTGCTCACAGCAGCCATTACCATTCCACCTCCAACACACCCTGACATTTCCTGACACACTGGAGGGCAGAGAGCAGAGGCAGTGCGCTCGCCGCTTTCAATTGCTTCATCTCTTCATCCCACCCTCTCACTCACTGTCCTGCCTCTCATCTTACCTGTCAATCTTTGTATACCAACACATGACCGGCTCTATATTCTCAGCTTTCCCACTCCGTTTCTCACAGTTTCATTAAATCTCCCTACACTGTGACCTCAGCTGCATACATTACCACCAACAACCCTGTCTCTTTCCTGAATGCATTACAAGGCAACATATTTCTCAGTGATCCAAGTACTTAACCCAAGGTCACCAAGCTGTGAACTGCCGCAGCAAACAGTATCCTGGTCTCCACTGCAAGAAATATATTAAGGGATATTGAAGATGTTCCCTTGACAAGGACACTGTGTTAGCCAGTGAAATAGTTCCAAACACTCATAAAATGCAGTACATCTTGTTTTTTAAAGCCTAAGTGCACCCCCACAGTGGACTAACTATGTGCTGCTCTACTCTGTCCTGTCTTGTTGCCTGCAGCTGGCAGGAAGAGGTTAAGAGGATTTTTACATGTGGAAATTTCATCCACCCAGCATGCTCACTCTCAATTTTCACTTGTGCAGTTTCATATTTATCTGCCAAAGTCCATCCCCTCACTCTTTTGAAACTCCCCCTCACCTTTCAGTCTCCCTGCTTCCAATATTCTTCCTTTTTCCTCACCTCCCATTTCTTTGCTTTACTCCTTTCATCTCACCACACCAATGGCTCATCCCCATTCAATCTCATCTCTTACACCTTGCAATTTATTCCGTGCTTTTCCTTTACTGCAGCCTTGCGGACCCAGAAAACATAAAAAAAAAAGGTAATTCTATTTTGCTTTCACAATCTCTTTCTTGCCGTTTCTTTGTATACTACACACCTCAGGAGTTTTTTTTCACACATTTTACAAAGCCTCCAAATCACAAATACTCTTACATAAAGTGAGGAATTAATAAAAACCTTTGTAAACAGCTTTCACCCACAAGAGGACTATTCTGTGCCTGTCATCAATCAATAAAACCTAGCAAAATACTGCATTAAATTAAGAACGAAGATATTGAAATACTTACATTGAGGCGATCAAAGAGATCATCAGCAGGCTCTTTGTTCTCCATGAACAGTTTAACATTCTTAAAAACCTAAAAAGAAATACATACAATTCAAATGAATTTACAAGTATACAATACCAAACTAAATTTTGGACACACCCTCAGTTTCAGTGTTACATGCCAAAATATAGATTTGTACATATTAGTTGTAGTAGCACGAATAGGGCTGTTGACTCTACACACCCGCCCTCTGCACAAGAAAACTGATGGTCTAAAGCAGTGATTCTCAACAGGTGAGTCATGACCCAAAAGTGGGACCAATTTTCAGTGGGTCATGGGCCTTTGCCTGGGCAACAAAATGCTAAGGGGGAGAAAAAAAAAAAAAAAATCACCTGTGTCATTTATTCACACTCCTTAACAACAGGTGGCGATAATGCCCTGTAATGCGAATGGACACCTGCCATTTCACACCGTAGAAGACCTGCAAAGTTTGTTTACATATGCTAATTGAGCATGTCGAAACACAGCTACAAGGACGACAGGTGGGACGTGTGTTGGTATCACAGATGATGGCGCTGCATCCATGACTGGAACAAATTCAGGGGTCATGAGAATACTTGGGAAAGCTCCGAATACAACTTGGAACCATTGTTTTTTGGAATCAGGACGCCCTAGCAGTAAAGGATATGGTACCGATGCTTCATGGAACATTAAAAGATGTCATCCAAGTGGCAAACTACATTAAACAGAGCAAACAACATCCAAGGTTTTCAAAAATTGTGCCAAGATCTTGGTAGCGAGCATGTGCAGGTGTTGTATCATGCCGAGGTGTACTGGCTTTCAAGGGGAAAGGTACTGTGCCATTTATCTGAACTACGAGCTGAAATCGCAGCCTTTCTTGCCCAGAACAATTCTCCTCTTGCAGACCTGTTTAGTAACAGTGTGTGGCTCACATACGTTGCTTACCTCGCTGATGTGTTTGACCAATTAAACACCTTAAATGTGTCTGTGCAGGGGAGGGAGCACAACAACTTTGAACAATATGATAAATTTGATGCTTTAAAAAAAGATTTCCTTGTGGGCAAGTCATGTTTCTAAATACTGGTTCAACATGTTCCCAATGCTTGTCCTGAGGGACAGCAACTGGACATGGCAGGAAAAAATGTAATAAAGAAAACTGTCATGACACATCTGGATAAACTTCTGGAGCAGTTAAATGATTACTTTACCAAAAACCAGAGGCATGACGACTGGATACGCGAAACCTTTGGAATCCACATGGAGAGTGTCACATTACCAAGCAACGAAGACAGTAACATGGTGGCGCTATCATGTGACTGCACGCTAAAATTAAACCTTCCATCCTTCCTTCTCCTTTCGGCTGCGCCTCTCAAGGGTCACCACAGTGAAATACCAATGATTTGCATGTTTGATCTGGCATAGTTTTTTTTTTTTTTTTTTTTTTACATCAGATGCCCTTCCCGACACAACCCTCACAAGGAGGGACAATAAAAAATTTTTGCAACACCCTCTAATAAGTAATGGGATGGTCCATCTTTAACTCTGTGCTCCGCCACCAAGATACCACGGCAAACAATCCGACAAATGACCGCCATGCTGGGGCTTTACTGACATGTCACCCTAACAGCAGCTCCCTAGTGAAGTCGGACCGATTCAGACCTTCGGATCTTCTTTTTATTCAATATGTTCACGCTAAAATTAAAAAAAAAAAAAAAAAAAAAAGATGAGGGAAGCCTCTCCAAGTTCTGGTGCAGCATCGTGATGAGCGGGTATCCTTCCTGGCCGTTGCTGAAATGTTCTGATTATGTCAGCCTTATGATTAATGCTTGAATAACTGACTAAAGAGTTTTAATAGGGCATTATTTTATATTCAATAAGTAGGTGCTCAGCTAAAGCTACATGTTTTTAGTCTTTTTGAAGCCAATTGTCAGTGGTTGGACTTTTTAATTTCATGTTTATGCATGAAAGGACTGCTGAGTTTGTAAAAAAAAAAAAAATGCTGAAATTACTGAAGGGAAGAGATTTGTTTCATCATTAAACTTGTTTTTTATTTTGGCATTCTGTGATATTCTATTCTACTATCTCAGGATCAAACTGCACGATCTTTTCATTCAATAAATTTAAGAAGTTGAACATTTTCCTTAACTTTGTGTTGTGACTTGTCATTAAGGAGTGATGGTGGGTCCCGAAGTCAGACCAGTTGAGAACCACTGGTTTAAAGCAGTTTAAGGTGGTAAGAAATGGCACAAATTAACTTGTCACACCTGTGAATGGAAACCCATTCAAGGTCACTTCCTCATGAATCTGACGAAAGGATGCCATGAGGGTAAAGCTGTCGTCAGAGCTACTGGTAAATGTGACCACTTTGAACAATATAAAACATGTTATGGGTTGTTTAACACTTTTTTTGATTACTACATAAATAATTTGGGTTCTTTCATAGTTTGGATGTCTAGTGTAAATATACAATGTTGAAAATAGTAAGAACAAAGTTGTGTCCAAACATCTGACCGGTACTGTGTGTCAGATAATTACTCACCTAAATCTCAGACAACTGTGCAACTTTAGTGCACAACATTAATTCATTCAACATGCTCTCTGTGGTTCTGTTGGGTTTTCTCTCTGTTCAGTCATGAGGTCTCGGCCTCGAATTGTGAAGCGCCTAGAGATAATCGGCGATTATGATTGGCGCTATATAAATAAAGATTGAATTGAACATTTAAAATTTTAGCAGAAATGCTACAGTGATATCGTCTAAAAAACGCATAGCTATATACATTAAATTGCACTTGACACAAATAATCCAGAGTGTATGCATATTTATATATGTATATCTCAAGCCCAAACCCCCCCTTCATTTGTCCATCCTGGAGTCGACTGAGGGAAAAGGAATTGGCACAATTACATTTGACATTTCCAACAACTCTGAACTTCACAGATGCTCCCACTCCCTAAATAAAACCGTGAAATATGCAAGACACCAATTAATGGCACCAGATGTGTTGCTTTATAAAATACACCAATGAATTCACTGACACTTTTGCGTGACTTTCTTTCTTCCTGGCAAATGAAGTGAAACTAGTAGAAAAGTGAAAACGCAAGAGGCTTTTGGGATAAAAATGTAAATTACTATCTGTCCAAAACTCTTACAGAGCCAGTGACACATAAGCGAGTTTGCCTAATTGGTTTAGTGATATACTTGGGTGTTTGCTTGTGTTGGGAGTGCAAATAACTGTTGTAAAATGAATAAATACTCAACAGACTGTGTGCCCCCAACACCAAAAGCTTCATCTGCAGGTGTCCTGAGATGCAACTGGATAAAAATGTTAGTAAAGTAAGTCAGTAAAATGTATGTGAGCAATTAAGTGCTTAATAATCTAAATATCACTGACCATGGAACATTGAGGAGTTCATGACTATGGGTAATAAAGAAAAGGAAATTGACTTTTGAGTGTGTATCAAAAATATACTGAGACAAAGTGGAAATCCATACTTTCAAACAGGTACAGCAAATTATATATAACCTAAAACCATAAATACCATATAAATAAAATATACAACCTCAAGTACGAGCTTCACTAATTCCCAATTCTCCACTGGTGAGAACTGGAAATTTCCTCACTTCCATTCTTGTTCCATTTGATTCTAAGTGACATTTAGCAGCAATCTCAGTGATTTCCATGGGAATTGTTGATGCTAATATATGCGAAGAACTAATTAATTTGCACTAATGTGTTGCTTTAGAATGAACTCATTTGAATAATTATATGTTCGACCAACAAACAAAACGCTTTGGCTGTCAGGTGGTAACATTTCTTTCCTCATCTCTGGAGAAGAAGATAGCATGGGCTGGCAGCGGAGGAGGGGATGCACATTTACATCCACATACACACACACAAATGTGAGAGCTGTTTGACAGATTGCAGGTAACTACACTGGACAAAAAAAAGTTTCCAGACACAATTTGTCATTTCTTGTTTTGTGGCTTTGATTATACTGTTCAGTACAATACATGCCATCATTTACTGTATCAGATATACCATCAGCTCACAGGAGTTACTGCCATGCTTAATTACCTTCCATTCTGCTGTAATAGCAATGTTGGCAGAAAATCCTATTGGCATTAGTGTAAACTGAGGAGACATCCAAACCTTTGCCAGTTTCTGGACAACTAATTACAATTAAAGAGTGGCATCAATAGTTTAGTTTAAAACCTCCTTAACATCTTAAAAGGTGTTGAAAATGGCAATGCAAAGAACAGATCATTTGCTTTCTGTCAATATTAGGCACTAAAAAGCACAATACTCATTCTTAAACTGTAGAATGCCATGATTTCCCTGAAATATTCCTTCTCCTGACATTCTCACTTCCAAGCATACCGTCTTTGCCAACATTCTGTGCTGAGACCTGTTCACATTCTGGCAAAACTACAGACTATAAACTCTCAGCATAATAGCAATTAAGAACTTACATTTACCATGAAAACAAGCTTCATGTTGTCACAAGACAAGAATGGTGATGTCGACATGTACAAGCCAACTGCGTGGTACAGGAGCATGTAATCAAAGACAAAAACTCAATGCTGCCTTTGTGAAAGACTAAAATTAAAGCACCACACAGCACCAGGAGCTAAATTACTGAGGACATTTCTGTTCCCTCTTTGCACTGTTGCTGTGCATAAGTGACCTTCTCAACGGAATCTTCTGCCAAAACCCAAAGGGCAAAACTAGATTATAATGAATTGCATTGGTTAAATTTTCCATTAAACAGCTTTTACAGTGGTGTCTTGCGCTGGCATCTTCTGACACATTTGTAGATTTATAAATTCTATTTCCCAGTCTGTGTACTTTTTGTTTCTTTACCTTCCTGATGACAGGGACCCTGTTGTAGTAGCGAATGGAGTCTTTACCAAGGAAGTCAAATTCCACTACACACTCACTGCCATCCAGCTGCTCGTGTAGGGTGATGTGCTCTACGCGCAGCGAGCAGCAACCCACAGTGTCGGCCGTTTCTCCCTCCTCCTTTTCGTTACCAGCTCTCAGTGCTAGCTGTTGTCGGGTCACAAGATACAGAAATTAAAAAAAAAAAAAGACAAAAACATGCAATTATCCACCTTATTACCTCAGCCCTCTATTTGCAGAACAAAAGATGTGCTATTCAGACAAAGACTAAACAGCCAAGTCAGAATTGAAATCATCTTTGAAATAAGCCAAAAGCAATCACAGACTCAATCTATCATCTCACTCAGCGTGGAGTGGAATAATTTGGTTGGAGTCACTGGGAGAAAATGGCACATATTACTATCATTTTTTGCAAATAAGTGACAAAATAAGAGTGACAATCAAGACTCATTACATTGATTTTCAATATGTTCATGTACACCTGAGCAATGAGAGTGATATGGGAAAACAACAATTTATTTCCAGCCCTTGTCTGTAAACATGATTAAAAAGAGATATCGTAATAGGCATGTCTATTTTAGTGACCATGTTCACATGCGCACAATATTCAACATTTTCTCCCTTATTTCAAAAAAAGACAATTCTGAATATGCGGTTTACACAACCAATAAAAATGAATATTTTACTAATATTCCTGTTTACATCTAGTTGTTCGGACTCCGATTATAAATGGGACTAATTCAAAGTTTTTCACTGGTGACGGATGTTCCACTGTGTGAACGAAGCCTCTCTGTGTCACTCCTTCAGAGTCATGAAAAAGTCAAGGTTTAGATATTTGTTCATATGTGAAACCTTGCTAATATCCTGTTGAAATGTTTTGAAGTAGGCGTGCTTCTCCTTCTGACTGAGCTGTGGACTTTACTTTGGAGTCTCCATTTGTACCGGAGAGGATCCTTGTCTCAAACACAGCCGACCTGACCTTACTAGTGGGACACACTTTCTGAATATGCTGTATATCCCACACGCCTTATTTGAAAAATGCCAAATTGAAAAAGACCTTAATTCCAAATATTCAACTGGAACATGCTGTTCACATGACACCTGTCAAATTCAAAATACTGCCATATTAGAAATAATAACAGGGGAAAACTAGTGCACATGTAAACATAGCCAGTGTTTCTACTCCAGAACCACACCTTGTCTATAAAGTAAAGTGCCACAGCTCTCTGTCGTATGTTCATCTGTTTAGATTTAAGATCCTGCTGGTATTGGTAACGGATGTCGTCCACACAAGTCTTCAGTTTCCGAGCAACCTCATATTTCTCCCAGTCCTTCTCTCCCTGTATGTGTAACATAAAAGCATGAGACAAAAATTATGAAGCAGAAGAGGAAACCGATAGTAAGCGGCAATGAAAATGAGACATTGTAAATGAGTGGTAAATATAGGAAGACACCAAAGACAAGAAAGTGGAGAGATGTGAATAAAATATACATAAATAGATGCTTCATTGATCCCAGAGGGAAATTCATACCAGAGGGAAATTCACAGAATTCATATCACATAATAATAATAATAATAATAATAATAATAATAATAATGGAAAAGACAGACAAACCAAACAGCATTTCACAAAAAAAAAAAAAAAAAAAAAAAAAACACAGACTGAAACAACATTGAACATGGCAGTCATGCCACAAATGTGAGTTGGATCTATAATGCAAAAGACACATTTAAAACTATACTACAACTAAACAACAATTCTATATGTACATATATACTAATATTCTAATGCTGTTTTGTTATATAATGTTAGCAAGACGATATAATCTAACATCACACACACATTTATGCTACACTGTCATGGAAACCAAGAGTGGAATAACTTAACCTTTACAGAAGAAGATAGAGCATATACACAAAAACAAAACAGGTCTGTCAGATTTGTAGGGTTAACCAGAACCCAAAAGTCCTTGCTTCAGCCTAAGAAACACATATTAAAGTTGATATAACACTTAACTGGGTTTGAGTTTTTAATTTACTTGGAGAAATTGGAAAGCCAGCTAGCTTTCTCACTTTGTTTCCAAGTCTAGGACACAAAAGTAAATAACCGGTTCGAGGTATAAATAGGACTGTAAAACTCTATTTCAGTGTTCTTTTCAGTGCTGTTTGTGGTCAGTAAGGCTTTGTTTAAAGAAAAAAGGGCACAGAGAGGTATAAAATTAACCTGCAAAATACGTTCTCATTGCCTACTATTCACTCATTCTTAATACAGTGGTGCCTCGGATACCAACAGTAATCGGTTCCGGCGTCACGGCCTGTATCCGAATCAGTTGTTGTCCGATGCAATTTTTTCCATAAAAATACATGTAAAACCAATTAATCCGTTCTGGACCCACGACAAACTCCCATATAAAGTATGTATT
>JAQQAE010017668.1:0-11400 GCA_029823295.1 Pseudamia nigra
GTGAAAGTAAAAGCATTTCCACACACACAAGGCAAAGGCAGCTCAAGGGATTGGGACTAAATAGCTGTGTAGCCTTATGAAAACCACTTATCAGTGAGGCTAATCAGAAAAACAGGCTTCAGTTTGCTCGGGAACATAATATTTTGTTGTTCTGCCTTTAACTTTGATTACGAGACACATTTACTGTGGCATTGATTCAATAAGCTTCTGCAATGTCTCAACATGTATTTACCGTACGTCCAGAGTTGCATTCATTTTTTGCCAAGATGTTGAATTGATGATGGGAGAGTCGGACACTGTGCAAAGTCTTCATGAAAGGAAATGCTTTTACTTTCATTATTAAGCATAGTCCTGAGTTCTACTGTTGTTTTTTTTTTTTTTTTTTTACAATTTGGCAACAATCACTTGTTGCCAGCTGAAACATAATCACCCATGCAGAAAGTGTCCAATGAGTGGCTCATACCTATTTGCTTAGTTAAATCCAGGTGGTGACTGTTTTTTGGCCAGGCAGTGTGCGTTGTCTTGGCGGGAGCAGGCAGCGTCTTAGTGGTCGGTAGCCCGCTTATCCAGATGGATATATTTGTTTTTGTCTTTTGTCTTTTCCCATGAGAATATTGGATTATACCTGGGGAGGACACGAGACTAACCCAAGATACGAACAACTTACCAAACAGGACACGGGGTGCATCCGATGCCTCGGTTATACCATCACAAGCTCAGGCGATAATTCACAGACCCTCGGTTCTAGAATTGGATCTGCATTTGAAAAATGGAATGAGCTCAGTCGTGTACTTACAGATCATCGTATTCGTCCACTAGAGTAAAGTTCCTCGTTGCATATGTGTGATCCCGACTCCTGTACAGTGTTCAGACCTGGCAGTTGACTGCGAAAGAAGTATGGAACGGTTTTCTGAGGATGAGAGTAAAGGGAGGGTATAAACGACAGAGGGACGATGGAACAGGAATTGTGAGCGACGAGATTCAGCAGTGGAAGTTTAAATATTCGAAAGCGGACCTGCACCATATTACTGGGACTAGATCAATCAAATCATTTGCTTCAAACAGCAATTGAAACACCTGGTGCACGTCTGCAGGATGCACAACAGCAACATTAGTAAACAAATACTATTTGATGAACGTCCCCTGAGTTGGACCAGGTTCGAGAGTATGCTGAGTGTTGATGCCCAGCAGTTGAGGAGAAAGATGATGGACACAACTTTCACCGTCTGCTGGAAACAGTAGACACACCCTGAGGAACCAAGATTCCAGACAGAGGAAGATGATGATGATGATGAAGAGGTTATGGTGTTTAGTTTTTTTTTTTGCCCTTTTTTTCCCTTTTCATTGTACTGCGAGACCACGGCATCTCATCCTGCTCCACATGTTTTGAAGAGTTTTTGTGGACATGTCAGGGTCTATAAAACGTAACTGGACTTCTGGAGACTCTGTCAGGGATGTAAGGATTGTGGAGTTGTTTTGCATTTTGTGACTGATACTGTTGTTTGTGGTGGTGCCTGTTTTACATGTCGTGATGTTTCTAACACGGTAGCCTATATTTTGTTTCTTATGTCAATACAAGCAGGTTTTCCAAGCTACTCCAGCTGATTTCATTAATTTTGATATTTCTGGTGTATGTTGGTGTTGTAAAGAATTGAGTGTTTGTTCCTTAGCAGGAAAAGTTATAGAATTATATCCCTTGACAGACGTGTTTAACTGTGGTCAGCTGGGCCTGTGTCCTGTAAGAGCGCAGTCATTTTACCTTTACTGCTATATTGTTACGAACTTACTGACAAAATCAAATGGAGTGATACCAGAGATAACACTGACAGTTTTTTTCCTCTTGAGCAAACATACAGTATGTGACCCCAGTTCCGTTCACTTTTGTAAAGAAAAACATGCATTTCCTCAGGTTCTGGTGAGAGTCGACTCTTAAAAAACGTAGTCGACTATGTGCGCCGTGCCGACTAATCGATTAGTCGTGCACATCACTAGTAGCAACATTTGTTCACTATTAATTTGTTTCTTGCAGTGCTCAGAAACTTTGACTCACAAAAGTTTGTATTTGACACCAGCCCCCACTGGACTTCTGATGTTTACAAAAAGAAACTCCTCCCCTCGCCTGCAAACTCCAAATAAGGCAAATCCACTCGTTTCAGGAACGGGCTCCCCACTTGTAATCTTGTGCTTTCAGTCTGAAATAATTACAAACATTTTGATTTATGATGGGTGAAAATCTAATCTAGACGAACCCAAGATTGAAATTGAATTGCTGCAAATAAGCTTGACTTGGAGACTTTAATGTATGATCTGATATTTGTGCATAAATAATGGCCTCGGCCTGTGGTTCTCACACTGCCTGGATAATGTTAGAAATGCGGTGTGTGTGTCAGAAAACGATCTTAAAGCACGTTGGGAGGTTGTGTTATTTGTCAGGGAAGTTGTTTCAGGACAGATGTCACTGAGATCATGCCCTTGTCAGGAAACCGTCAATAAATGGCTTACTTGTCTTTCTGTTTGATCTTGTTGAGGAAACCACCACATCCTGTATTGCCTCAAATACAGGAAAAGTGTTTGCGTTCCAGAACGAACCGTTATCAGATGCTGCTAATTAAAGTTTACTGGTACAATTACAGCTTTACAACTTATCAGATCACTGTCATAAACGTATTAACAGCCTTTTGTTCATTTTTCTTATGTGTTAGTTGATAATGTTTGGTGTGTTGTTTCTATCACGGTTTTATTGTTTTTTTTGTGTTTTATTGTTCATGTTGTTCATAATTCTGCTCATTTTTATTCATTTTGTGATTTTTTTAATGCTAGCTTTTGTTTGATTTTGTTTTTTTTTTTTGTTCAACTTTTATTCATTTTCTTATCTACTTAATTTTTTTTCAGATTTTGGAGATAAGTTTTGAATTTTTTTGCTTGTTTTTTTTGATCGTTTTGTTACGATTTTGGAATTTTTTTGCTCATGTTGTTCATAATTCTGCTCATTTTTATTCATTTTGTGATTTTTTTTTTTTGCTATTTTGCTAACTTTTGTTTGATTTTGGTTTTTTTGGTTCAACTTTTATTCATTTTCTCACATACTTAATTTTTTTTCGGAGTTTTGGAGATAATTTTTGAATTTTTTTTGCTCCTTTTATTGATCATTTTGTTAATGTTTGGGATTTTTTTGTTCATGTTGTTAGTAATTCTGCTCATCTTATGATACATTGTTAATTATTTTTCCAATGTTCTTCTTAACTTTGTTGATCATTATGTTCATTTGTCTTAATTTCTTCATTTTGTTCATTTTGGTATTGTCATTTTTTGTTGTTTTCTTTTTTTATTTTAGGGCAGAAAAGGGCAGAATACAAAAAAAAAAACTGTCTGGTGATGTTTTGGAGCACATATTTAAACCGGCTTTCCTTTTTTTTGGCATAGTTCTGTACATTTGGTATGATAAATTGCGCTTTACTGGATCACTAAGCAAGTCGACTCAAATCTGAAACGCAATATCGGCCGCGATCATCATAGTATGACTTTTTCACCCAGTCGTGCAGCTGAAAGTACAATAATTTCTGAAGACAAAAGCAATAAACCTGGGGTCTGCAACCTGTGGCTCTAGAGCCACATGTGGACCAGTGACGGAAGTAACACATAATAAATCAAAATGGACAAAATAAGCACTAAATCAACAAATGGCACCTAAGTACAAAAAAACAGCAAAATAATGAAGTGGATTAAGACAAAATGATCAACAACAACAAACAAAACAATCAGGAAAATACCACGTTTAATAGATGTTGCTCAATGAATAATAATAAAAACTAACAAAATATTCAATAAAATGAGCAAAATATTGAACAAATGTCACAAAACTGAACAAAATCCTCCACAAAATAATTAAAAATGAACATGAATAATGGGGAAAATCAACACAAAATCTCCAAAGCGATGACGAAACAAACAAACTAATCAATAAAACTTACGGAATCATCAAGATGAAGAAAAAGTCACAAAGACGAACAAATAAACCAACGAGATGAACAGAAACAATGAGAAAATAACAAACAAATTGGTTTTAAAATGTGCTCCAGAAATGGTTCAGGTATGTTTTGCAGCTCTCGTCACATGCGTTTTATTTTTTTCTGTCCACAAATGGCTCTTTAGATTGAAAAGGTTGCAGACCCCTGCACTGAAGTAAAGCGAGTGAGTTTCTGGGCTGCGGTTTAGTGTCTGCAGTCAGAAGCTGCTCGGGCTTTTGCATCTGGCACCGAGCATCGATTTGCTGATGCTCTTCAGTGTCGAGTAGAGCGCTTCCCCTGCACCAGCCAGTCCTTCTAATTAAATTCTTATTAGATAATGGGTACGAAGAGAAAGAGGGAGAGTGAGGGGAGGACAGAGGGAGGGGAGTCTGGCAATCATCGTCGTCATGCCCTTCGTTATCGCTCTCAAACAGATGGGCTAATTACCGCTGCGGCACCCAGCGGGCACTCCACGGGTCGAACACGCTCACGAATAGAGACGGGCCTTTGTGGACTACATAGACATGTTTATATTTACAACAAATATAGTCTACTGCTCATATATTCAGCTGCATATCAGCATGGAAATATCATGAAAACACAATTATCCACAGTTTGTGGATCGTTCACTTTTGTTTAGATTTGTATTTGTGGGATGAGTAGGAGAAGTTAAAATGTGGGTTCTTTTCTCGCTCTGCTCCTGTTTCTAATGTCCGCTCCGTTATCTCCTGACAAAAAAGCCCCAAAACACCCCGAGACATACGAGGTGTAGTGATTTAAAACAAAAAAATAATGCTGTAATACAGTTTTACTGAACCTAAACGTTCTTCAGTGTGTTTCTCCTTCAGTCTCCTCTCCTGCATCAGGACACCGCCACACTCAGGTCGTCCACTGATCAAAGCAGTGCAGTCGGTTTTCTTCAGACAGTTGTCTCAGAACCTCTGTCGTTCTTTTCTTAACTTCTGACACAAAATGTGTTCCGTTGACACAGATTTGATCTTACGAAAAAAGGAAAAAGTCACATGATGCTAGATCAGGGGAATTGGGAGGGTGATCAACCACTGTGACCTGTTTTTGGGCCAGAAACAGATATTACTGAGAGTGCAGTGTGAGCTACAGTGTTGTGTTGATGAAGAATGAAACCATTTTTACCCCTCAGCTTTGAGAGGCTGACGGGGTATTGTCATTACCCAGGTGGCTGAGCGTCAACGTCTATCTTGGTGACAAGATAACTCCAGAAGGAAGTATTGCAGGCTAGCCAAATTGATACCATGGGTGTATCTATTAAATATCTTGGTCAGGTTAAAATTTCCTCAAGGTCAAGGTCAGAGGCCAACTTTTATAGCCACTCTGTGAATGCGATAATTCAAGAAAGGGGCTTACAGAGCCTTGTCATATTGATACCATGCGTACAGGCGATAACTCGAAGAGAGTTGCATGACATTTTTCTTTAGTTTGGGTCATTCACCTGATTATTTTGTTCTGTTTTTACACCTCATCCTTTGGGCTGCCCCATTGGCAGGTTCAAACTTTGGTTTGATGAAGTGATAACTCTTGAATGGAAAGGCCTGGAGTCCTATAACTTGCAGCAAATGTGTCAGGCTGAGGGGTATGAGTGGCATCTGCCAGTATTTTTCCTGTTTCAAATGATTTGTGTAATTTGTTGAACGCTGTCATAAGTTTTTTATGTGTTTGGTCATCCAGAGCATTCATCGTCTTGGACATCCTCTCTGCCTTCCCTAAAACTTTTGATTCATTCAAACACGTGTATGTGACATAAATTGTTCCATATACACCTTAGTTAATGGCTGAAAAAAATCACCTACCGCAATTTCAAGTTTAATGTGTTGATCAACTTTTAATCTAATAATTTTCCATCACGTTAGTAAAAACATGTGCACTTCAATCAGTAGTAGTGAACTTAAGACGTGTCACTCATTGTAAACTTACAGCAGTTGTGTGTGAATAATAATAATAATATATGACACTCAGTGTGACTGTGAACCACAGGATTTATCCTCATAAACACAGTGTCATTATTCAATAGACATACCTCGTACCTCATGTTCGACTACCACCCATTGATTTATGCTGCATCTGCCTCAAATTAACAGTATTGGTAATTATCAAAATCATTTTTTATGTTTCTGTAATGGATAAGTATGCACAAACATGCATCACTTCTTTCATCGGTTTTAATGCTAAAATATAATTGTTGTTATGCATGAATTATTGACATTTCTGCTTAAACAAAAAGCAACAAAGTAAAGCACTTTATTTTTTGATTAATATGTCAAGTTACAGTCATATGAGTTTTAGTCGTTTCATGTTCATTTCTGACTGCTCAGTGAAAACCAGTGTGTTGAGTAAAGTTTGGGTATAGAACTGAATTCAGTTTGAAATTCCTCACTGCTGTTCAAAATGTTTTTTTTTTTAATTTTTTGCTTTATTGCCAGTGAGCTTCTTTGCATAAGGAATGAATGGGTGCCGTTTTCTCTGACGAATCCTGTTTGCTCTGTACCTGCTGTTCCTCTACACAAGAGTGATGGTCTAACGCACTTTAAGAAGACAAGACATAAAGATGCAAATTCACTCTTGACCAGACACTCCTGTGAACTGAAAACTGTTCGCTGGTGAAACTTTAAACAGTCTTGTTACGATGGAGTTTTTGTAGGTGTGGTTTTAGCTCAGGGAGTCACTGATTGACATTTTGGAGGATGTGGGCGTGGTTTGTAAACGCTCTGTCATCAGTGTGCATTGGAGACAGCTGTGTTGGATACGAGCTGATAAAGCAGCCAAGAACCGAACAATATTGATCTACAGACTGAGAATCGAACTTTTAAGTAGCACGCTAACACTTTTGTATATATTCACCTTAAAAAAAAACTCTGAGTGACAACCAAGCGACTCAAAAGTGGGTTAGCCGTTCCATCAGAGTAAAGTACGTGGCCTGCTGGGCAGACGGACTCTGTGGGTGTGACTCGCCAGATCCTTAAGCAGACGTGTGGGGGGTGAGTTTGGCAAACCCACACCTCATCCTCCAATAGGGTAGGGACAAACGCATCACCCAGGGCTAGCGTAGAACACAACTCATGTTCTGTACTGACATGTAGAGCCTGGAGAAGGATAAGTCGCGGGCGGCTGTCTTGGGAGCTTAGAGAACTGACTCAGTGCTAAGCTAGCCAGACCTCCCTGTAACAGTCTGTAATTTTAAATATAAAAGAATAAAATTAAATTACTGAAGGGGAAGGTGTGTCCAGACATTTGACTGGTAGTGTGCATCATGTACAATCTGTGCATATCAGTATGTCTTTAAACGGTGACTTTGATGGATCTGTTGGAACACACAGCTCCAACCTGTTTGTACTTGGCGGCTTCATTTCTGTACAGTTAGAATAATTTGTTTACTGTCTCCAATCTGTGGCTCCTTGTGTGATGATATTTAATGAGAGTCATTAGCCTGTTTTACACAGTGACGGAGCTTAAGTCATTTCAGAGACATCATTACAACCCTCAGTGGAGACACAACAACCAGGCTACACTCTTTTTAATCAGCGCTTCATGAGGCCGTTCACCCAGAAATGAGATTTGATGAATGCGATTGATGTTTGCAGATGTGTCTCTGCTTCCAGGTGTCAAAAACAGACGCTGGCAGAATTGATCATCTGGTCCATGAATGTCAGATTTCTGATGGATGAGTGGGGAGATACCTACATGGATCTGTAGCCTGGAACCAGACAGAGCTGCCTGAGCAAATGAATTCCCTCCTTCATACCAGTCTTAATTTCACTCAGATGAAAAATGTTCGACCAATCAGAGCCCTTTGTCTGACCTATTTCAGGTCTGATGTGGTTTGATACACGGGTGATAGCTGCCTGTTCAGTGTTGGCTGTTGTCTTTGCGGGATTCCTACCTCCAAATGAACCTCAGAGCACAACACTCTGCACCTCCACAACAAGGGGAGCATTTTTTTTCCCTGTACTTGAGCTGTGGTTGCATCATGCGACGACTGTACACACTGTGCCCCCCCCGACAATCCTTATTTTGAGCTCAGCAGCAATAATACTGTCTGCAAAAACCTGGTATGCATCTTAAAGAAATATCTGCAGGCCTTTTCTTGGGCCTTAAGCTCTCAATAATAACATAATAATAACTTCATTTATGTGGCACTAATCAAACAAAAGTATAAAGTGGTTCACACCTCATACCTAAATAACACACCTCAGATAAAATAAATAAATAACCAGACTGTAGGTGAAGCAACAAATTAGACATAAAACTATAAAGAACATCTCAGTTATTGCAGCATAGGCTTTCCAATAAAATATGCTGTCAGGAGACATTTAAAAACAGTCATCGACTCAGACAGTCTGATTTCCTCGGGCAGGTTGTTCCACGGCTTTGTCCCCTTTTGTTTTTAGTCTAGAGACTGGGACAGATCCGAGACCACTACCTGAAGATCTCAGACTGCGTACACGTTGGCAAAGGTGTTCAAAGATCTGAAATCTAATCCGGAGCGTGATGGAGTGCTTTTAAAGGAATCTGTAACATCTTAAAATCACTAAAACAACAGTAGTACAATCAAACTTCCTGGTCCTGACTGATATTCTAGCAGCTAATCTGTGCAGTATTTCTCGCTCATCAAATGACCTTGAACTTGGTATGAGCCTCCCGTTGGATAATTTCTGCATGGGTGATTATGTTTCAGCTGGCAACAAGTGATATAAGGATAGTGGGGAACCATCATTTTCGAAGAAAAAATGTGGTTGGAAAAAAATCTTAAATGATCATGACCGGTAATAACTTAAATGTGTGGTGTCCATTTTCTATTTACATTTCTAGCTATGTAGTGAGGTTGAAAATATCACCCCCCCCGGGGGTTACTGACTACGCTGATTGCAAATTTGCCATGATCTTCAAGGAGAAAGGTCACGGTCATGGTTTATTTGAAAACTTGCCATATCACAGCTTCTTTTTTGTTTCTAAAGTTAGACATTTTAACGTAGGATTTGATTTGCTTGACTCACTGTTGGAGCCAGCCCCCGGTGGTCCTGCTGTTTACTTACGTATTTAACTCGCAGCTTGGGGGGCTGCTGCCTTGGCTCGCCCGGCTCAGTCCTAACCGCAGTGGGCTGTGTTCAAAAAGACTACAAACTGGAGGTAGTAAAAGTGATGTCATCATAGCTTTGTCTCTCCCCAAATGTATTCTCAAAGCTGAAATTTGTCAAAGCAGCAGCCATTTTGGTGGAGACAAATGAAGTCTATGGCGCCTGCTCACACACAACTAACCGGTTTTTTCATCATTTGTGTGAAAATTTGTTACTATATTGAATTGTAAACTTGCCTTTTAAATTGACAAACATCATTTGTATAAATGGTGTCAGATTTCAGTCGTGAGCAGGCAATTTTAGTATCATAGACAATTGTAGTATCATTTTTGTCTGAATTAGGTGTCATAACCCAGAAGAGAGACCGAAGGAAGTAGGCATGACTTAGACTCTTTATAAATATCAGTATCATCCTGAAAACACACCAGTCAACCTGTAATGTTCAGTCTTCAGGCCGGGAATCTGCAATGAACTGTTTTTGGACAATAGTTTTTTTAAAAAGTGTCAAAAAATATGCAAAACATATCTTACCCTATGTGAAGCACATTTCCTAGTTATTCTTTTTATAGTTTTGTGACTTTTTTGTTTATTATTTTGTTTTTTTGCCCTTCATTTTCTTGTTTTTGGTGATTTTCTTGACTATCCTGTTATTTTTTTTTGGATCATTTTGTTCATAGTTTGTTGATTATTTTTGCTTATTTGTGTTCATTTTTTCTACAGTTTTTTTTTATTTTTGGTGGTTTTCCTAATCATTTTATTCATTTTTTTGGATTTTGTTTAGTCCATTTGGCTTCAAGGTTGTAAATTTTGTTAGCGTGCTTTTTCTTTGTGTTATTTATTATATTGTTTAATCTTGCTATTTTTGTTGATCAGTTTGCTCAGTTTTAGACTATTTTTTTCAGCCTTGTCTCAATTTTTGTTCATTACTGAAGTAAATTTTTTTATTTTCTTTTTGTTGATTTAGTGTTTATTTTGTTCATTTTGAGTCATTGTAATATGTTATGTCTGTTATGGGACAAAGCCATAAAAGCCACTGGGGAGGGGCCAAGGGGCAACGACCGGGGCTGTTCAGTGAAGCCAATGCGGAAGGAACTTTAAGTTGTAATTCCACTGCTTGGCCACTGGGGAACTGATCACCTGGCTCCAAGAAGCTTTTTTCCCATAGAGATACATTGGACTTCTGTCTGAAAATACTAAGCAAATAATTTTTTTTCATGGGTCATCATGGTCTCAAACGTTTTGTTTGGATCCTCTAATAAGTAAGGTGTTGGTCCATATTTCGCTTTTTGCTTTGTTATTAAGATATTACAGCAAATAATCCAACAAATCACTGCGATGCTGGGGTTAGATTGACATGTTGCTGTAGTAGCAGCTCGCTAGTGAAGTTAGACCAATGCAGACCTTCATATCTTCTATTTATTCAATATTTTCATAGTTATACATGACATACACTCAACTGCAGCTGTGGGTAAGTGTTTTCACTAACAACACCGTAATATGACTTTGTTTGACACTGTGAGGTGACGTTTTACGACATCAGTAAGCTAGCAGCTAATATTAGCTTTCCATGAGTCCCCTGGCATGAACGCTTCGTAAGCCCCACTGCCATTCGTCCAAATATGGCTACATCTTGTTTTTGGCTCCAATATGTCGTCCAGGTAGTGACAACCTGATTGGCCTCAAAATGGCCCTTCACAAACTGATGGGTGACGTCACGGTCACTTTGTCCAGTTATACACTCCTGATCAAAATTTTAAGACCAGTTGAAAAATTGCAAGAATGTACATTTTGCACTGTTGGATCTTAAGAAGGTTGTAAGTAGTTCTTCAAAATGCAAAAAGAAGTAATGGGAGTGAGACAACAAAAAATTTGAGTAAGCAATTTACTACAAACAACCATTAAACTAAAATAGACTGTTCATCAGCTGATCAAAAGTTTAAGACCACATCTCAAAAAAAACCCAAGACCCCCTAAAATAGAAATTAAATTTTCAACAAAGGACTCAGTAATAAGTAGCTGTTCCATTCTTGTTAATCACCTCAAAAATTTGTTTCAGCATGCTTGGTGCTAGTGTTTCTGGGAGGCTACTGGGAATGTTGATCCAAGTGGTGAACATGGCTTCACAGAGGACATCCACTGTCTGGAACTGGTGTCCATTTTTATAAACTTCCCTTGCCATCCAACCCCAAGTGTTCTCAGTTGGATTTCGATCAGGGGAACATGCAGGATGGTTCAAAAGAGTGATGTTATTTCTCTGAAGAAGTCCTTTGTCAAGCGGGCATTGT